>MJHO01000027.1:0-210000 GCA_002076135.1 Xerophyta viscosa | reverse complement strand
GATCACCCCTATTCCATCGGAAATGCATGATCTCTGTACCTAAGTTCGCTAAGATACGGCTATCTTATCCTTTGTAGCTTCGGTTGTCTTCCATTATATCTCTCCAATGCTCCAAATTCTTTCTACCTCCTTTACTTGCCCATTTTATTCATGCATATCTAGGGGTGAGCATTACCTCAAGTAATCTAAAAACTCGAACAGAAATGAACTGGAAAAGCCCCAACTTTTGGTTTTGGGCATGTTGCAAAAGAAGCTAGTTGGGTTAATAGAGTTCGGGTTGTGTTGGCTTCTAACATTTCAATGAAGATCCCAACAAATGCATACGGAAAATGGTAGATGTAAACCGTTATATGTGATATAAACACATTTTTGTATGAATCAATCAAAATCCGAAGTGATTTGAATGTGTGGATCATATAGTTCTCAAAACCAACCATATTGTGCCATCAAGTTTTATTTTTCATATTTACAACATATAAGTCGACACTCGACAATACCTCAATTTTGTTTGTAATATGTTTTTATACCCTAGATTGCATCCGACAGTTCGGATTTTGTACTTGGAACCCAGAATATGTAAGCCAACTGATAGATTTTAGCCTCAAGTCTAGAGTAAGAGATTTAATGCTCTCTCTCTCTCTCTCTCTCTCTCTCTCTCTCTCTCTCTCTCTCTCTCTCTCTCTCTCCTAGATTGCATCCGACATTAGGATTTTGTACTCGGAACCCAGAATAAGCAAGCCAACTGATAGATTTTAGCCTCAAGTCTAGAGTAAGAGATTTAATGCTCTCTCTCTCTCTCACTCTCTCTCTCTCTCCTAGATTGCATCCGACAGTTCGGATTTTGTACTTGGAACCCAGAATATGCAAGCCAACTGATAGATTTTAGCCTCAAGTCTAGAGTAAGAGATTTAATGCTCTCTCTCTCTCTCTCTCTCTCTCTCTCTCTCTCTCTCTCTCTCTCTCTCTCTCTCTCTCTCTCTCCATCCAACCATCTATCTACCAATCTAGGAAAAAGTTTCTTCATTCTCACGAAGCTTCTATGATAGTTCTTCCAAAAGCCCACTAACCACCGATATCCCGTCATCTCTCAAATCTACCGGCTTCCAATCTCCACGACACGCGTCGATCTTCTCCATTCTCGAAACAAGTTTTTTCCCACTGATCTACGCCATTTTAATTCTTCAATATCCCCAGCTGACGAGCAGCAGGAGCACAATAGATGACAGGTACCATGATTCATTTTTTTTTCTGTTTTGGTGATTGAATGGTCAGTTTTTTTTGGATGGTATGGTTGGGAGTTGCACGATCTCTTGCACAGACCACTAATTCATCTTTGCATCTCAAATACTAGACTTGTTAAGTTGTTAGCATGTATGTGTGTGTGTGTGTGTGTCTATATATATATATATATAATCAGTTATAAATTTGTAACAGGTAAATTTATTTGGTTCTTAAAAACAACAGGTCTTTCTCAAATTTCCTAGGTTACCCAACAGACACAAACTGAATTGGATAAAATTCGGGTCTATTGTTCGGCTCAGCCCTAGTCCAAACCAATTCAGTTTGATGCTTGCAAAGTTAGGTCAGGTTGTCCCGATTGCTCAGCCCTACCCACATTACTAGGAGCCTATCTTTCTTCCATTTTGAGGTATCATGTATCAGCAAGTTATGAGCAACCAATAATGAATATGTCTCCTGATTTTGGCTGGATGCTTTAACCCTTTTCGGTTTGGGTAAGACAAGAAAAGCATATCCATATACTGTCCAAATAAGATATAGCCTCCAACTATAGCATCGCTTTCATAATTAAGGAGACTCCTCAGCATCTCTAGATGGTGCGGATGGCCGACTCTAGAGATAGAGCAGCTCAAGAATTTTTCCTTTTCCCCTTAGTTAAAGAAATTTCCTCTTCGACACAAAGCATCCATGAACTATTAAATAGTAAACAAGGTGAATGAAAAGTAAGAAATCTCGAAGAGTGCCTAAAAGAAGGAAAAAAGTTGCTTCCCAAACATGCCCTAAACAAACACTTCCAGTAAGGAATTTCAATTATTTCCTATGTATTCTGGACCCTATATTAGCATAGAGTTGGTCATCACACTAAATCAAAGTGTATAATGGGTGCCAAGTACTTCTAACGTCTTTTGCTTTTTTTTAAGAAAACAAAAGCCAAGGTAAAACTTCTCTGGACAGCAGAAAAAGTTTTTTTTTTTTTAAAAAAAAAAATCTCATTGTCCCTGTTATGCTCTACCAATATCATGGCACCTCCTCATACAAACAAACAGGCTTTCCGAACAATCGTCAGTAGCTGTACTGTACTATCCTTCTTGTAAATATACTTCCAACTAACTCGTGGCCTATCTATCTTACAAAGCACAGATTTACATGGCCCACACCTTATCAAGCTATTGTCTAGTAGGTCCTCCGACTGCCTATCTCATAAGTAATTAAATTATTTGGCTCTATAGAAAACTATAGTATGCCATGAGCAATTTCCCGATCATTCCTTTTCTATAAATAAAACCATCTGCTAGCTTGCAAGCATTTAAGGTAGAGTACATACAGCATATACACTAATCCGCTAATTTGTGCAGTATAACCATGTAAAGCTTGAATATTTGCTCTACACATCCTACTAATTGACATATTTTGTGAGAGTATCTAAACCAAGACTAGCTAAAGAAAGATGACACAACTTACTGTTCAGACATGGCTTGAATAAGTCGATAAGAAGTAAGTTTCAAATAAATTTATCTATGATCAGGTAGAAAAAATAAGCCAAAAAGCAAAACATAAATGAATTATGCCAAGAAGTTGGTCAAGAATTTGAGCTCAAAACAAAAAAAAAAAAAAAGAACAGAAAACTTAACTACTAAACAAAAGATTGAACTTTGGTCTTACTTATGGACAAAACTCGTGTACTATAGCAGTGCACAAACAAAATCAAGAAAACATGTAGTACGCCAAGCAGGACGTAGGCAGATGTATGAACAGAGATTTTCTTGGTTAATCTGAACAAAAAAGAAATAACTATGATCACAAAAGAACTCCTTTGGAATTCAAAATCAACCCTATCAATCTCTAAATCTCTTTCTCTCACTGGTGGAGATGAGGTGTGTAGATCCCTGGCTTTTTCCCCGATTGACTTGAGAAACCCTAAATCTCAATCTAGGGTTCTTGAGGAAAAGGTTGTCCCTTGACTTCTAGTGTGCGTGATACATCCCCTGTGATTGATAACTGCTCTAATTCTCCAAGTACCCTTACTAATACGATTGATTTGGCTATCCCTAAGTCTCAACCTAGGGTTTTGGAAATTGGTACAGACCCCTTATCTTCGTGTGTGCATGCTCCTCCCCCATTGACTATCTCGAACCCGATTGAATTGGCAAACCCTAATTCCTCTATTAGGGCTGCAAATCAATTGGAATCTGAAAAAGTCTTTAAGGGAGCTGATTATAACAAAGAAGGGATGAATATTAACAGTTCAGGGACTCTGGGAAAAATATATAAGAACTGGGCATCAAATTTTACTGATAACAGGAATCCCTCAAAGTGTGAGAAACTGTCATATGTTCCACCTTTGATCGATGATGTGGGTAATCCTTTTGTACAATATGATGAAGATGACCTAGAGATAGATTACTGGTCCTCTTCCATTATTGGCTATGCTCTTGGGTATAAAATCTCATTTAAACATATGGAAGCTTATTTAGAGGTAAATGGAATTTGTTGGGTAATCCATCCATTGTGCAAATTGATCATGGTGTATTTCTGTTTAAATTTGATTCGCTTGAGGCGATGCAACAAGTCTTATTTGGTGGTCCCTGGTTTATAGATGGGAGACCTATCATCCTCAAACAATGGTCCCCTGATTAGACATATATGACCAAAATCTGAAGAATATACCATTGTGGATAAAAATTCCTAGACTTCCACTGCATTGTTGGAAGCAAACTTTCATTAGTAAAATTGCTAGTGTGTTAGGAAAGCCTCTATACACGGATTGTTTCACTTCAAATAAATCTAGACTTGAGTATGCTAGATTTCTTGTTGAGGTTGACATTACTAAGAATTTGCCTGATCAGATCAAAATTAGGAATCAGAATGGCATTGAATCTTTTTTGAGTCTTGAATATGAGTGGAAACCTAAGTACTGCTCTAGATGCACTTTTTCTCATCAACTTGTTGACTGTAAAAAACCAGTTGAGATGAAATGGCAGGAAAAGACTATTAAATCACAACATGATGCTTGTTCTACTAAGGTTGATTCCCAAAATCTGGAGAAAGATCCTGGTCAAATCAATGTTGATAAAGGCAAAGGGGTTGTAGGAATTAAGGATGATGATGGCTTTCAACTTTATACTAAAGTTGCTAAAGCAACTCATCCTAATCCTACTCCTCACATTTCTAGTCATAATTCTTTTGAGATGCTTCATCATTCAAATGATTTTCCAAAGGAATGTCCAGGAAATACTGGTCTTTTAGTGGATAAAGGACTTCATTCTTCTTCTCATTCTCTGTTATGATGGCTGTTTGGAACATTAGGGGGCTTAATAGTCCTTAAAACAAGCTGAGATTAGAAACTTTGTAAATACCATGCATATTTCCTTATTGGTTCTTTTAGAAACTAAAATCAAGTTTAAAAAGAGTCCTGCAACAATTCAAGCTTGTTTTGAGGGCTGGAATTGGTCGCATAACTATAGTGAAGCTGTTAATGGTAGAATTTGGATTCTCTGGATCCCTGGAATTTGGCATGTCTCTTTGTTGAAAGCTACTGATCAAATGATGCATTGTCACATAAATAAACCTAATTTGGGTCTTGATTTCCAAGCTTCTTTTGTTTATGCTTGGAACACGGGTGATCAAAGGCTGCAGCTTTGGGCTGATATCATTGAGTTGGGTGGTTCAATTCATATTCCTTGGCTTTGTGCTGGTGATTTTAACTGTGTTTTGAGTAGTGATGAGAAATTGGGTGGCAATGATATAAATGTGAAAGATGTTGCTGATTTTCAAGATGTCACTAGAACTACTGGTTTACTTGACTTTCCATATAATGGGTGCTACTATACTTGGTGTAATCAGCAAAGTTTAAACGAGAGAATCTATTGTAAGTTGGATAGAGCCATGGGGAATTTCCATTGGGCTGATTATCCTCAACCTACAATAGAATTTCTCAAGCCTGGTATTTCTGATCACTGTCCCTGCTTGATCAAATTTCAGTCTATGTCTACCAATGGTGCTAAACCTTTTAAATTCATTAACGCTTGGGTTGCTAAACAAGGTTATTTTGATATGGTTAGTCATGCCTGGTCAATTGAGGTTGATGGTTCTGCCATGTTTAAAGTTATTTCCAAGTTAAAGAAATTAAAAGGCCTGCTGAAGACTTGGAATAAAGAGAGCAATGATATTCATGTTAGTGTCATTGAAGCTAGAAAACAGCTTTCTTTAGCTCAAATGAAACTAAATGAGTATCCATTGGATCCTCATTTAATCCAAGCAGAGAAGAATGCTAGACTGTGTTTGATCTCTAATTTGGCTAGTGAGGAAAGTTTTTTGAAGCAAAAAGCTAAAACAAATTGGATTCAGCTTGGTGATGAAAATAACAAGTATTTCCACTCTTGTATCAAAGCCAGAAGGATGCAAAATAAGATTCTTTCCATTTACAATGCCAATGGTTTGAAAGTAGAGGACCCAGATGGAGTTGCTGATGTTTTCATCAAATTTTATGAGAATCTCTTGGGTACAAATAAGGAAACTAGGTCTCTGCCTCCTAACTCCTTAGCTTCTGGTCCAAGAATCAATGATGAACAGTGTGCATTCCTTGTTTCAGCTGTTTCTAGGGAGGAGGTAAGAAATGCTATCTTCTCTATGAATGATTTTAAAAGCCCTGGACCTGATGGTTTCAATGCTTTTTTTATAAAGTTCATGGGCTATTGTTGGTGAAGATGTCACAAATGCAGTTCTTGATTTTTTTGCCACGGGAAAGCTTTTGAAAGAGATTAATTCCACCTATATTGCTCTAATTCCAAAAGTGGATAATGCTAGTGTTCCTTCTGACTTTAGGCCCATCTCATGTTGTAACATCTTGTTCAAATGCATCTCAAAGATTTTGGCCAATAGACTTAAATCAGTACTTGATAGTGTGATTTCCCCTTTCCAAAGTGCTTTCATGGCTGGTAGACAAATTCATGACAATATCCTTCTTTGTCAAGGCTTAGTGAAAAATTATCATTCTCTTAGCATCTCTCCAAGATGTCTAATGAAAATTGATATTAAGAAAGCCTTCGACTCGTTAACTTGGTCTTACTTAAGCTCATTGATGGTTGAGTTGGGTTTTCCAAGTATTTTCATTAATTGGGTGATGACTTGTATATCCACTGCTTCATTCTCAATCTCCATCAATGGTGTGCTTAAAGGCTTTTTTTAAGGGCAAGAAAGGTCTTAGACAGGGTGACCCTTTGTCTCCTTACCTCTTTATTCTTGCTATGGAGGGATTTTCTAGATTGATGAAAACTCTTGAAAAAGATAAAGCTTTCAGATTTCATCCTAAATGTAAAGCTATCTCCCTCACACATCTGTGTTTTGCTGATGACCTTATGATCTTCACACATGGTAGTGCTGTTTCTATCCAAAAGGCTATTGACATTTTCAATGTCTTTTCTGATTATTCTGGTTTAGAAGCTAACCTCACAAAAAGCCAAATCTTTCTTGCTGGTTTAAATTCTGATTGCAAAAAGGCTCTCATCAAACCATTTAATATGTTGGAAGGTCAACTTCCAGTTAAATATCTTGGAGTCCCTTTGATCTCTGGTAGACTCTCTAAGGCTGCATGCAATAATCTGGTTTCTAAAATAACCAAAAGAATCTCAAGTTGGGCTAGTAAGTCTTTATCTTATGCTGGTAGACTTCAAATCATTAAATCTATCCTGTTCTCTTTGCAAGTATACTGGTCCAGTGTATTCATTCTCCCAAAATCTGTTTGTGTTGAAGTGGAGAGGTTGTGTAGAAGGTTTTTCTGGTCAGGTTCCTCTAACAAGTCTTTTGCTGCTGTTTCTTGGGATGCTATTTGCAAGCCTAAGATAGAAGGAGGCTTAGGTCTCAATGATTTAAAATTCTGGAATTTGCTGCTATTTCAAAGCATTTATGGGCAGTTGCTAGTAAGAAGGATAGTTTATGGGTCAAGTGGATACATTCTGTCTACCTTAAAAATTGCAGCATTTGGCAGGTGAAAAATCTTCCAAAATCTGAATGGACTTGGAGGAAAATTCTTAAAATCAGGAACTTATTCAGGGATCATATCTGTAGCAAAATTGGTGATGGTTCCAATACCAAATTCTGGTATGACAACTGGCTCAAAATTGGTCCTATTTCCAAGTATTTCAGTGATAATGATATTGATGAACTTGGTATTGATAGGAATATCTGTGTGAATAAAATGTTCAGAAATGGTAGTTGGAGAATTCCAACTAAGGTTTATAGAAAAATCCCTGATCTTAAGGAAGCTTTACAAGCTATTTCCTTCAATAATGATCCTGACCAAGTTGTCTGGAGTTATGGCAAAGGATATTCTATCAAAAATGCTTATAACTCTATTAGACCTAAAGGTACAGCTGTCCAGTGGCACAAGCTAGTTTGGGATCCATGTTGTGTACCAAAGCATAGTGTTATTCTCTGGTTGGTGTGTTTGGGTAAGCTATCTACCAGGAAGCTTCTGATTGATAGAGGTCTTTCCATATCTCCTTCCTGCTGTTTTTGTGATGAACAAGAGACTATATCCCACCTCTTTTTCAAATGCAAATTTTCAGCTACTATATGGTTAAACATATCCAAATGGATTGGTCTGAAATGCCAGCAATCCACTGGATCATATCTGCCAAATAGTATGTGCAAAATTTTGAAAAAAAGGGATGGTATCACCACTATGAGAAGAGTTGTCTTTGCTGCCACCATATATTCAATTTGGAAGTCTAGGAATTCAGTTATTTTTCATAGTGCTAAGCCCTCAACTGAAATTGTGGTTAAACAAATTAAATCTATTTCAGTTGCTAGGCTTAGCAAGTATGGAAAATTTTCCAAGAGAAGCTGGTTTACTGATTTCATTAGAATGATCTGAGGTTCTGGACTGATTTCTGTTGACTGATTGGCCTTCTCATTGATGTTGAGAGTTCCATGCTTTGCAAATACAAGGTGAACATGAAGTTCCTGTACTTATGGCTAGATCAGAAGATCTGAAGACTTCTGCAGTTAGAATCTCCTCAGGTTGTACCCTTCTAAACTACTCTCTGCTAACAATTCCAAACTGAGTTGATATATATTTTGTTGAGTGGATATGATGAACTCAAATTTTATTGATAACCATAGGAAAGCACTTGTTAGTTTCCTATCAGTTTGCTTTTTCCATTGAATTTATCATGTTATACTAGCTGTATTGAAAGAAGCTTTCAAAACCAGTGTTGAATCCTAATTTTAAACTTTTTGGCATATTAGGTATAGCTGGTTCTTTCAGTGATTCTATATTCTTGGAGTAGTTAGTTAGCATGGTTGGTTGAGTTCTTTCAAATTGGTTGATGTGTTTTCTCATTCTAGTGGATATCTAGAAAAATGGCTGGTTCCATGTGGGCAACAAATTGATATATATTAAAGATCCCGAGTATTGGTTAACCTTTAGACTCCACTAATTAGTGGTTGTCTAGAAAAAGTGCTGGTTCCATGTGGGCTAAAAATAGATAAAAACTTAAAAAGCCCGAGTATTGGTTAACCGTTGGATATCCACTATCAAATTCTTGTGAGCATGAGCATCCTGGCAAAGTTCAAGATATGAGGGTGTTCTGGTTGATTATCTTAAATATAAGCTGCATTGCTGATGGTTTGGTTCTGTGTTTAGTCTGGTTCCTGGGATCTTGGGTGATCTTTTTTTCTAACTTACTTCTGAACTTAGAATTAATTCTGGAGGTTTCATCTATTTCCTAACATGTCTGTAAGAGTTAGAATTAGGATTCTGCACTATTATGTTGGTTTTTATTAATGCAGTGAATATCTAAATGATTCTTTCTATGGAAATCTGCTTCTGATTAGATTCTTTTACAAGTGCTACCATGTATGGAATACTTTCTTGTTCTGATCCACTTATTGTTAATCATGCACATGCATAGGCTTCTGGTTGTTGATTCAGTCAATATGCTACATTAAATTGCTCTTTAATGCAGGATCTATGTAATTCTGGAGATGCCTGGTTGATTCAGTCAAATTAACTGGTTTCTGTACTTGAGAAAGCTTGCTATAAAGGGGGATTTGAAGAATTAATAAGTGCTATTAAAATCTTAAAGAGTTGATCCTAGTATTGCTCATTCTGCACCAATATATATCAATTCAAAATTTCTGCAACTTGCAAAGATAGAGGTTGCACAGTAGATCCAGAAATACTAGTGAAGGTTTTTTATATTGATCTACAAGTTCTGGAAAATGGATCCAGTGGAAGAGAGTTTTCAAATTGATAAATTCTAGCTCTTGTAAATTTGCTTGTTTTTTTTTGAGTTTTAAATTCAGTTTAGGACACTGAAATTGACTTGGGCTTTCTCATCTATTGTATAGATGGGACTGGGTTCGTTTCAGTTCCTAAATCTGATTGATGTATTGTTTGTTTGAGCTCATATATGATCTTACTTACCAAAAAAAAAAAAAAATCAACCCGCTCCGCATCGGCCTAATTTGAAAAATCTTGAAAAGAAACTGCTGGCAGAATTGAACTATAAATAGCATAATCAAATAAATACGTCAGAGCCACATGAAGGTTAATTTCTTCTTCAGGATTCATCGATTGGGCCGGTAAGGACAGAGTTCCCATTATTAATCTCAAAAGAAAATGTAAACATGTTCACGAAAATATCTGAAATTCAACTATTTATCACCATCGGACATTATCTCAAACATCTTGTACAGGGAACTGCTTATATAGAGTTGAAGTATGAGATCAAATACTAAAATAGTGCAACCAAGACAAAGAATTTTTGGAACAAAACAGCAGATTGATGTATGAAATTAGCGGGATTAAAAATTAAACATACAGCGACAACGAAGCCCCAGTTGGCGACGGGTCCCCAAAAGTGAGTGGTCTTGGGTCCGACGGGGCTGTTCCAGAACGCTCGCAACTGCGCCGCCATTGCAATTCGATTTACGCGCTCACGGAACGAGAGCAGATCGACAGCGAGCAAGATCGGATAATCTAGAAAGGGGACAGGATTGACGACGACTAAGCAACTGAGAAGACAACTCCAAATCTACGCGACTCCTGTGAACTGTGTTACCGCAGGAATCTCTCACTTCTGTCCATCCCACAGCGAGATCCTAATTCGATGGGACCAAATATTAATACAACCATTGATCCTATCCGAATCCGATTCATGGATCAACATCACCAATCCGAATAAGACCTGCCGGACCATCCAAAAATTCGAATTCGAGCCAATACAATCTCCGAATCAACATCACGGTTAGGGATGTTCATATATCGGTTCCAACCGGTTAAAGTTCGGTCCATATCATGGTCCCTTTATAAGTTATAAACCGGCCATCAGTGTGGTCTGGTTTGATCAGAAAAAATCACAGACCGGACCTGATTGAAGGGTTTGGTATTTTAGGAAATCAGACACACAACGCCGAAAAAGATGGACGAAAAATAATCACAAATCACATAGATTTTTACGTGGTTCGACGAAAATACCTACGTCTACGAGAGGAAAAAAAACGCTCTTTTCACTATATCTGTGGTGAGATAGTCGAGTATAAGATACTCTCAAGATCTTGGGCCGGATTCTATTATATATGTGCATGAATCCGCTGCCTCTAATCCTAAATCTTTTTTTCCTCTAATTTAGCAACTGAATACACATAATAAGGAAAGCTAAATCAATATTTACGTTGCCTATAACGGATCATGGATCGCTTAGCAAGGTCCAGCAACTCGGTCTAGTTGTGACTCCATCAGGACCGAAAACCAGTTAAAGCATGCAAGACGTAAGAAGAAATAGCTAAGTGGACAATAATAGAGGCCTAATGGCCGGTTAAAAGCATGCAAACCGTAAGAAGAAATAGCTAATTTGGACAATAATAAAGGCCTAATGGCCAGTAACCGCCCATAGCTAATGGAGGCCTTAGTGGAAGCGCGTGTAGCTTAGGATTATGCCTGTAATTTTAGGTAGGGTTATCGATATCTCTCTCCCTCTCAAGGGGCAGGCGGCAATGGTGCTTCCTCTCCCTCTGAAAGGGAGAAAATTCATGGCTATGAAATGGATAAGAGTTGGATCAAAGGGAGAAAATCCAGCATACACATGTTGGACTTATTTATGGTCAAAGTTGTTCAAGCACATATCTATAAAGATATTATGTAAGATAGCACACGTTCGCTTGGTGATATGAATCGGTTGCTACAACATACCCATTCATGGCCGGACGCTTCGAAGATGATCGTCTTGGGAAGTGTGAAGGGTATAGTTTTGGGAGAAATGAAGATACTTTAGGAGAAATGTAGATGAATATGATGATATTAGCGATGCAAATGATTTCTACAGATTAAGAGAAGATCGTCAATAAGAGTTATATCCAGGTTGTAGTAATTTACCAAGCTTTCTTATGATTAGATTGTAATTTGATAAACTGTTTGAATGGAATAAGTAATGCATTTTTTGGCTTATGTCGGAATTGTTGAAAGAATCTTACCATAAAGGTGAAATAAACCAAAGATATTTTTAAAGAATGTAATAAATGTTAGAGATTTGGGATGTAAGTAGTAAAGGAATTGATGCTTGTCAAAATAATTATATGTTATTCCGTAATGAGCGTGAAGAACCAAATTTTTATTTTGTATGTGATGATTGTAGACCAGTTATAGTTGTTTAATGAATTGCAACGGAGATGTCAGCAATATTTCACGTGATGACTTGAATGTTTTACTACCTAATGGTAAATGTAGACACCCCATTTTTTCCAGGCCGTCTGTATGTATTAACTGAAATGCACTAGTTGGGGCTCACGAAATGCAATAATTAAGACTCATGAAGCTTAATTGAATGTGATCTTATTCGGCTAGCCTGATCAAATCCGATTGGCCCGATTCGGCCCATTTTAACCCGATAAGGCCCAAATAAGCCAAATGATCTAATTAAGGCCCGAAAAAATACGATAAAATCCGACTAGGCCACTTAATCCAATTTGGCATATTTCACGATATGCATGCATATGATAAATATATACTCATATGATAACCCACATATATGCGCACACACATGAAAGCCCCTGAAACATATATAGACTCGTACATATACACACATACATACACGTACACACATATACATACATATACACACATGTATACACGAACAAAAATACATACGCATATATGCATATAACCCTACATATAATATATTAAAAAAGAAGAAGAGAGAGTGGGAGTGGTCCTCTCGGTCACCAGCCTCCACACACCACCTCTAATTTTTTCTTCCCTCACCATACCTCCCTCACTCGCCCCCTCTCCCATTTAACACCCCACAACTCCTAGCCCCCTCCCTCTCCATTGATAAATACTAACAAGCCAAGGAAGAAAAGGGATTTGGGGGGGGGGGGGGGGGGAGAGTGGGGCGGAGGAGGAGGCACCGGCTGGCTGTGGCTTGTAAGAGAGAGAGAGAGAGAGAGAGAGAGAGGGAGGGAGACGTCGTGCTCATCACTATCCCACCCCGTAGCACCTCTGAGCACTGAGTTTACCCCTCACCGTCCACGCCGTCGAAGTCGCCGGAGAACACCACTGGAGCAAACTCGAGCTCCTCGGCCGGATCTTGCACGCAAACGCCAATGCACCCCAACTCAAACCAAACCCCAGGTAACCCTCTCAAAACTATCTATTCATTGTCTCCTCACAACCTAGACCACATTGCGCCGCCGTGGCTTCGCTGGCGATGAGCCACGGCGGCCGAAAGTAAAAATAATAATATCAACATAAAGTTGCACCACGTTATAATTCCCGACATACATGTCTAAATGAAATTTGGATATCACCGTTGAATTCAGCATGCTCGATAACCCTAGGAACGACCCTAACAACGAAAAAGAGAATCGTCGCCGAAACGCCGCCGAAACTCTGCAAATCCGAAAACACGATAAACGAGCTTCAAATGTAATTTTTGACATCTCCAACACGTCCGGGATGTTCTAAAATTTAGGGATAGACATAAGGAGCACACCGTCGGCGTCGAGCGCGAGCTCGCGGTCGTCTGCAAAGACGACGACCAGCTGGGCCGGTCATTACCGCCCAGCCGGTCGCGCGCAGGGTTATTCCCTACGCACGGATCCGAGCACGAGCTCGGATCCAGCCCAGGCGCTGCGCACGCCTTTTCGCTCGCCGACCGGACCAAGTGGTCCGGTCCGGCGCAATAAGGGCCCAAATTGAGTTTTCATTTTGATTTTAATTATGTTATTTAATATAAATGTAATTAATAAATTATTAATAAGTATTAACTCCAATTATCACCAAATAATCCAATTTAAACTTCATCTCAACTAATAAAGGTATAACCAGTCATATAACACGTACGCATGTGCACAAAATAAACTCTGGAAGAGATGGGTATTTTCGCCGAAAATAAAAACTTTAAATAATAATAAAAGAGCAAGAAAAAAGCGACGGATATTATTTTTCTACTCCATGTGACTATTTCAAAATATAATCTTTTTAAATATTTAAGTATCTAGAAAAGTGATGGATATTTCTTCCCCATCATTAATAAACACGTATATAAATATATTATCCGAAGAATAGATGGATATTTTTTTCCCATCAATAATAAATACATATATAAACATATTATTCGGGGAAGAGATGGATATTTCTTCCCCATCAATAATAAATACATATATAAACATATTATTCGGGGATGAGATGGATATTTCTTCCCCATCCATAAATACATAAAAAAAATACTAGATAAATATAATGTTAAGAACGATATGAATATCTCGAAACCAGGGGCGATAAAGATAAAACGACATGGTGCTGAGCCCCCAAGAAATAAAATAATATATATTTATTCTTACTTATTTCATTTTATATATTTGTAGCAATGTGTATGTTTTGTAAATGTATGCATATATCATAAATGTAAATATCGTGATGCAGTAAAAACGTATTAAATATATGCATATAAGTAGTAGATATTTGATTTCTCTAGATACGAAGGTTAAGAATCGGATGGATCTTAATCTATGTAGTTGGGGTAAATAAATATGAATGATCGTAATATGAAGTGATGGATATTACTCTCCTTGTACGACCATACATATTTATAAAAAATCAAATCCTATTCTAATAAAGAACATATGGAAACGAGATGATGGATATTATCCCGATAGATATATATTATATATTGGATTTCTCTGCCTAATATAATTTAGAGAATAAGGTGGATATCGATCTCTCTTCGTTATATCAGGCAGATAATTAATATGCATGTATATAATAATAAAAATGTGATAAATATAATTCCAAAATTATTCTGATCATCAATAGAGTACCCTATCTAAGGGGCGTTGTGGGTAAACCCGGCAAACGGGCGGGTCGGGTCGGACCCGCCCGCGGGTCTATGGGTGATGGGTAGATGGGTGAACGGGTAGGCATATATAAACGGGTTATATTTTGGATGCTCGGAACCGCCCGCGGGTTTGCGGGTGGGTACGCAGGTGACCCAGCCCAAATGGCCAAATTTGACAGTTTTTAATACTACTATTTTTGACAATATAAGCAATAGTTTTTAACCCAAATTACAACTATTTTTAACATTAAAACAAAAATATAACATACTAAAAATCAGCAAAAAAAACAACAAAAAACTTAAAACAAACAGAAAAATCAACAATATATGCCTACATTCTACGATAAACACATAAAGAAAAACATAAATTAAACAATATGTCACGACCCGCGCCACGAGGCCGGGGGCCGCGACAGGGGGGGATCCACATTTTCGAAAGACATTTTGTTTTCGAAACCAAAGCGCTTTGCGGAAGCTCATTTGAAATCTATTTGGAAATACATTTAGCGGATTAGCCGGTTTCGGGACTTTCGACGCACCCGAGGTCCACGGAGGAGGTAGACCCCGCGATCGGCGCCGACCTAGCTTGCAATAGATTCTAAGATATCAATCTCCTCCATTGATATCAAATTATCCATAGCAACCTAAGGTCCGAATTTAAAACTTTTACAAATTCAAACCCTTAAATCTCGTTTTCGAAATTCCGGCCAAACCCGTATTTTTCTAAAAGATCCGACGCTTTAGAACCTCTTAAATAATTCTAAGAGACCCTAAAACCATCAAAAATTTTTAATTATCATTTAAACCCATTTTAAATTCGGATTTCCAGTGGGTTTTATCGGTCGACCGCTCATGGATTTCGGTCGACCGAAACCCCACGCAAATCCGCAGTTCCACTATTATCGGTCGACCGAAAGGTGTATCGGTCGACCGATACTGATAAAATCAGCAAAAACAATTTCAGAAACCAACTTCTCGCCGCCTCGAAATCCGTAATCGCGTGGTTCTCGGGATTCCGATCGCACGTGCTCGTACGTCCCACTTGGACACACGTGTACGGCACTTCCGCAACCACGATACGACGAGACGACAAGTTTTACAACAAAGTTTTATATAAAACCGAAATACGACATTTTTAAGAACCTATCGCTTCAAAACTCATGCTTTTGGTTAAATTCACAAACCAACAACCAAGCAAGTTCAAGTAGGCTCAAATACATCGTATCTCGCAAATAACAACCCTCTTGGGGCAAGATTTCACAAAATCCAAGTTTTACCAAATAAACATCTTTTCATTGAAAAGCTTTAGAAAAACAACTTACATAAAAGTACATTTTTCTCAAAAGCTTTACAAAACCCATCAACAACAAGTGTAAGTCAATGCTTCACGAGTTTAATTACAACTATGAATTCTATACATGTGTAGCTAAATACAAAATGTTGTATATTTCTAACTACACCCCAAAACCCATATACCTCTATCACCTCCTTTCTAGTAAATCGTCCTACGCGGGCTCCTTGCCTCTCGTCGTCGAATCTGAAAAAGAGGCAACAAAGCGGTGAGTCATCCGACTCAGTGAGCGGCACTTGTACGTTCTCCCCCGAACGCCCAAGTGACACCCAAACACAAAAGAATGCAACCATTACGCATTCAAAGTCAACCAAATGGTTGGGGGAGCACATTCACAAACAAACACATATCACAATCGCATTGCAATATCTCAAAGCATGCACTAACTCGTAGTTAGTCAAAACCACCCAACTATCAGATTATGCCAATCTTTTTAAGTTAGCGTGATCTATTGCCCAATCGCGATAAGGTCTTTATTTCAATCCAGTTTAGGTGAAGCCGGCCACTGGCGGCCACTGGACTTCCCGAGCTCCTAAACCCAAACCCGGGCAAGCCCCACCGCCCACCAATCATCACCAAGGTCTTGGTCCTCGCACCGGTAATTCCGCGTGCCACCAACACCTAATAACGACGGAGGCGACCCCATTGCGCGACACGGGGGCTACTCGGATCTTTTACGCTATACGCAACCGAGCCTCGCACTCACGGTTGCCACCGAGGCCAACCGGTGAACAACCGCTCCGCCGGCCTCCCATAGAGGCGATCCAAAGCTCATACCCGTGTGTTCTAACCTCTCACATCCCTAGTGTCCCGACTCCCGGCTCGCGGCCCCACGGATCCTCGCGGCCCACGGATCGGACAGGATAGAGGCTCCGAGCACACATATACGGGTAGCCAATCTCTAAGTTGTTTTTAACAACCAAATACTCTAGTTCGAACTACTAGTCCTCTTAGACTTGGGTCGCCTCACCCCAAGTTCTTTTCCTCGAAGGGCCATTTCCCAATCTCGGACTAGTAAACAACTTCCGAGTATAACCTTTATTAAGGCACATGCAAACGAGTGTCCCTAGAGTCCAATTACTCTATCTACTCGCAAGCAATCACAAAGTCCGCATAGTTATGAATTAAGCAACATCAATCTCCAAGTTCGCATATAGAACTAACATGATTTGCATATTCATTTCATAACTATAAGCATGCCAATAGCATAATTGAGCAACCAAGCACATAAGCATATTCTCAATCAACATAATCGCATACAAGGGATAAAACCCTAACTTAGCATATTAATCAAACATAACATGCTACCAATCAATCCACATAGGGAAAATTCATGCTATCACACACAAGCATGATCATACATTGGTGATTAACCGCTCACCTCAAGTCCACGCACTCCTAGTCCCGAAATCACCCCACCCCGGCCAAGAAAACGCGAAATCTCGGTCACCCACGCGAGGAGATCGACTAGAGATCTAGGAAGAAGAGAGAGCAAGTGAGAATCTAAGCTAGAGAGGGAGGAGAGATCTAGGGGAACTCACCTAGGGTAGGGGCTGCTCGGCTCCAGAGAGAGTTATGAAATAACTCTTCAAAACGCGTAAGTGTCGAACTTAATCGCGCCCACCAGCCGACTTTCGGTCGACCGATACCCTTATCGGTCGACCGAAACTCTCGTCCAACACAAAAACAGTTAAGTCACGAGCACGGCCCTAACGCGCGACGAACCCCGCACTCACACAACACTCCAAACTACAACTAGCTCGATTCAAACCCAACCAAGCATGCATGCACATCATGCAAATGCAAAGTCAAACATAATGAAAAAACAAACGGACCCGGACACGGACCTCACACAATATACGACAAAATTCAACAAATTAACCATAAAACATAATTTTAACCTACAAAATAATTAAATCACTAATTACAATCACCATGAATATAAAGTCATCAACAATCACATTGTCACAATTACAATAATTGAAATAGCAAGCCGAAACAAAAGCAACCTATAATTCGATAACACTCGTTGATTCCCTTGATGATCTTGATGAAGTCACCAATACAATCTTTTCTATCGGAATGACAAGAGCATCATCATCCTCAAGTTTATCCTCTACATTTGCAAAAGAAGTATTATGCGTTAGTGAAGAATCATCAAACTAAAATATTAATTCAATTACACAAAATAGAAAAGAAAAAATGAAGAAACGAAGAAACATTACCATTCACTTCAAAACCATGTAACCAATTGCGAATACATATAAGTCATTCTGCATTTTCTGACGTAAGTGAGCTACGAAGACTTGTAAACACCTTACCTCCAATACTAAAGGTTAACTCGGATGCTACTATTGTAAAAGAAATGGTCATAATATCACGGGCCATTAAGTAAAGAATATGATACCAGGCAGAATTACTTTTCCAATATTTTAGAATATTCATATCAACCTATTTGTACTTCCGCTCCTCCAAGTAAAGATCCAACTCCAACTTGGAGTTTAAAGTTAACCAGCATAATCATCATACCCCTAAAAAAAAAAGCATTAGTAAACTAACAAATACAAAAATGAGCATGGTATAACATGGAAGTAATAATGTAAATCACTTACATAGAGCTCTAGGTTCAACCAAATCTTCGTATGTAGAATTATTTAAATCCAAAGTAGTTGTAGTTTGAGAATACACTTCTTTCGCATATTCTTGAAAAAGCATTTTCAAATTTTCTCTAACAACAACCATTTTTTTATCAAATGTGGAATAATTAATCTTTCTGTAACAAAATTCAACAAGAGATAATTTGTACCGAGGGTCTAGAACAACATCAATTGCTAATATGATACTATATGAATCCCAATACTTCTGAAAATTTTCCTTCATAGAATTCACAATGCCTCTAACTATCATATCATCACTTACATTTTCTTCAATGAGGTGCAATTGTATCTTCCATATATTTTTTTAATACAAATTTGCAACCAGATATTTGGAACCCGAAAAAAGAGTTGTAATTTCTGAAAATAGTTTTAAAAGCTTGCATAATTTTTCAGCTCTAGCCCATTCATCATGGTATGGGCAAAATGTATAACCTACATCATGACCATTATAAAGTAAGAACACACGTTGATAGAAGAGTGCCCTTTTAAGCATAAAAAATGTAGAATTCCATCGCGTTGGCACATCAATCCGCAAACCCGCTGAAGTAGATATATCATTTTGCTTACAAAGTTCTTTAAACTTGTGCATTCTACTCACTTCCCTTAAAATATTTCACTCTCTCGAATTTTGTTCAATGCACCACTTGTCGCTTTAAGCCCTTACTGCACGATTATATTCAATATATGTGCAGAGCATCGCACATGAAAAAAAGAGCCTTTACACAATAATAAATTTTGTCTGTTCATTTGGTCCTACAACACCTCCTCCATCTTGTCATAATTAGACGCGTTATCCAATGTGAAAAAATCTTTCTCTCAATCCCCATTCTTTTAACAAATCAAAATTAGTTTTGCCATAAGAGCTCCGGTGTGTGGAGGAGGAAAGTGGTGCATTTTTAAAATTTTAGTGTGCAACTCACAATTTTCATCTACATAGTGCACTGTTAAACAAATATAGCTCTTCGTTGTGCAAGATGTCCAACAATCAAAAGTGATTGATATTCTACTAGGAACCTTACTAGAGTGAATTGTAGTTTGTCCTTCGCTTTATTGTATAATTTCCAACAATCCACTTTAACAGTGTTCCTAGTGTATAACTTCACATCATAATTTAAATAAGTAAGCACATCTCTTAATCCTTCATGTTCAATAATCGAAAAAGGGATAATTATGCTTGATTATAGCCATGGCCATCTTCTTCCGATATATATCCGGCTCAATTTTTTAGCTCGCAACTTAATGTCATGCGCTAAATAAATTGGCGTGCATCAGAGTTTCTTTTTGGGCATAATGTCAAATGTCTTTTGAGGTTAGTAGTTCCATGTGAACTACTACCAATGTCATAGTTTAGACCACATTCTTTACATTTAGCCCTTGGTCTACCATCTTCAATAAACTTTACGAAATAATTCCATACCTCTGAACTCTCACGGGACTTTTTGATTTGTATGGTATAATTATTACTTTGTTCTTCATTAACCACTCTCTTCCTTCTATTTTCTTTCCCCTTCTAAAGATGGCAATTCGTCATTACTGTTACTAACAATCTCTTGAACGCTATCTGAATTTTGCTCACCCATAGCTACATAAAACATTAAACATTAAAATTTAAACATAAACTAGCTTGATGTACAACAAACGCTAACATCAAAATAGTAAGCTATGTCTTATAAACATGCAAAACACAATAAAATGTAACTCCTCGCATGCATTAGAAAAAACTCATATCAGCTTGGTCGAAGTGAAGGAAAGAAAGTACAATATAGATATATATCAAACCATAATAAAATAAAAGGTATATATAGCAGCAACTATCTGAAAAGTCTTTGGAGAAAATTAAAAAAACACACTCTTAGGATATAAAGCAGCAATCACGAAGAAAGATCAACTTGGTAGCAGAATGGTGTCCGAGCACCGCAAGTATTGTCGCCACAAATTTTATGAAAATGAAGTTTGTAACATAAATAGAATTATTACATCAGGAAATGTTGAATGAGGATAAAAATAGTTTTATAAAAAGATAAATAGATTTCAGACTCAATTTTAAAGTATAAAGAGATAATTTTTAAGTCAATTAGCAATGCTAATTTTCAGTACGAACGGGGAAAAACATACCTATAAACTGGCTTTTACAAGCGTTTCTTCGTGCAGTGCAGCCCTTGCAGCAACCTGTCGGGGGAAGACTGGGAAAGTGGAGGACGACACTGCAAATTGGAGGAAAGGGGGACGGCCGGAAGGGGAGGGGTTGGCCGCGGCTAGGCAAAACCTTAGATATTAGGTTTTGAGTTTTGACTCTTTTGAGTGAGAAGTTGGTGGGCCTGGGCCTGGACATCAACTTTTATATATATATATATATATATATATTGGATGCGGGTGCCCGCAGGTCCGCGGGCACCCGCCCGTTTAACCCGCAAATTGCGGGTACGGGCGAGTGATACCCGTATACAAAATATTATATTAAAATTTTAACCCGTACCCACCCGTATTAGCGGGTACCTGCGGGTACCGGGTATGTTTTTGCCACCTCTAGCTGTGGGAGTGTTTCGTCTTTCCCACACATAAATGACGAACGATCCTGACGAAAATTTTATGTGCCTTATCCCGATTTTCTAGATTTTCACAAATATTTAGGTGGCGACTCTAACTTTTTTCCTCCCCAGAAGAAGGTCGTCAACAATAAAAGACTATCCAAGAAAGTTTTGCGTCACTTTCTCTTGATACAAGGCTACAAAAGTTGTTAATGTGTTCAAATGCCTAACTCAATGAGATAGCATGAAGAATTACGTACTAAAGTTGGAAAGTTAAGGTATCAGGCTGATTCTAAAGTATGAAAAAAAGTTTAATTCTTTGCATCAAGAATTTGCATGAGAGCCTTGCAATGTGTGCTTTGGTTGGGCAACAGATAGCATAAACTATGGGAAATATGAATGCCAGTTATAACATATGGCCAATAATCTTAGTTCTCTACAATCTACCTCTGTAGTGGATGTTTATGAAGTCCTCTTACTTCATGATTTCTCTTTTTATTCGTAAAGAAAATTCATCTAGAGGTAATATTGATGTGCACTTGCAATTTCTTATTTAAGATTTGAAAAAATTATTGCACAATAATGTTGAACCATATGATGTGACAAGTAATCAATTATTTAAGATGCATGCATCATTAATGTGAATTATTAATGACTTTTCAACATAATTTATGGTCTCTTGTTTGAGGGAAAGCATGCTATATAGGTGGAGGAAGATCAAAAATGGCTCATACTAGTTTTATCAGAGTCAAACACTCTGAGAATTCTTCAGTAGATATACCAGTTATTTGGAACAACCGAAAAAGAAATAGATTAGACAAAAAAGCCTATACTTTTTTGACTTACTGTACTAGCAGACAAACACCTTGCATCATAATTTGGATATGACGCACATTGAGAAAAATACTTGTGATAATGTGGTTGTTATGCCTTTGGATATTCAGGAAAATGCTCGTCTTGATTTAAAAGACTTGGGCATTAGAGACACTTGCATCCTCAAGAGTATTGTTCCAATAAAGTTCTCGTACTACAAATTTTACAGTGGGGCTCAAAGAAAAGTATACTTTCTGCAATGTCCTAAAGGGAGTCAAAATTTGTGATTGGTATGTTAATATTTCTCAAGTTTACAAGTAAAGATGCCAAGAATCTATGGACTTCAAAGTCATGATTTGTAATCCTCTATTGTAATATTTGCTTCAGCATGAAGTTCAAAGGTATTGGCCAAGCCTGTTGTTGATACATTGATACACTTGGGTTCATTTTTCAAGGGCATATGCGGCACAACTCTTGACTTAAAAAACAAAATATCAAGATACTATGCTAGCTAGAATCAATATTTTCACCTTGTTTATTTGACGTGATGGTGCTTTTACCTATTCATGTAGCGAAAGAGGCTAAGCTTAAAGAACTGATACAATATTGATGGATGCCTCCTGTTGAAAGGTATACGTATAACCTCTTTAGACTAAAGCAACCATATTTTGTAGTAGGAAGAGTTGGACGTCTTTTTTATTTTTCAAACTACGTTGATAAATTATTTTTAATGTGTTGTTTTATGTTAAAGGTAATCCCATAGACTAAAATCCTATGTACGGAAAAAATCGCCCTAAGAGATCCATTGCAAAGTGGTATTTACAAGAGAAGTATTTGACCTTTTATTCAAGATATTTGAATGAGAGTGTGGAAACAAGGTTCAATAGCACAACAAGGAATATGATGATTAATCATCAGAATGGCTTACTATTCAAAAGAATGTGTTGTCCACTCAGAATTATTATTCCCTATCCATGCATTAATTGAAAGGAGAGCAGTAAACAATATAATATAGTCACAGTCCATACAAAAAACTCAAGTGAAGTTAAGCAGACAAGCAACTGAGAAATCATTCTATAAGAAAAGGAAGAGAGAAAACATTCTTTTTGTAAAAGAGCTCATTCTAGTGCGGGAAATCTCTTCATCCTCCTCTTCTTTGCTCATGCATCTATTTTTGTAATGCTATTAATGAAGTTTGCATTCACTTTTGTTGATGTAGGTTGTGCCATTTGTTTAACCACGTAAATCTCTCGTCTCTTTACTAACTGTGTTTATTAACAAAAAAAATACTAATTCGATACTAACTCTAACTCTGCTTGCAAATGGTGAGACCCAACCGCTGCCTCATCAACAATTAATATATTGTCATACTTGACAAACATTACTCTAGGTGTATCCATCTTATCCCAAATGTTCTTTTCCTTTTTTTTTTTTTTTTTTTTTTTTTTTTTTTTTTTTTTGGGAGAAATATCATATCCCAAATGTGTCAACAATGTTAAAATTGAGTATGGAATATACTTAGAAGCATTCGCATCTTATGATGTCTACGTCATAAATGTTAGCAATATTGAAGAAAAATATATTTTTGATATATTGGATTTCTTCTAAATGCTATTACAATGATATATATACATCTAAATAATTAACAGAATAAAAAACTACTAATTAGTAATACTCTAAATAGGAATCTACTAAATAGAAACTCTCTAAATAGAAATTTAACTCTTAATTTAACTCTTAACACTCCCCCTCAAACTTAAGGTGTCTGCATCTTAAGTTTGAACACTCAAGTTACTAAAATAAACTCGACGACGGAACGCCGTCTCGACAACTCAGCGGATCGATGACGGAACTTGCACAACTGACGGATCGACGGATTGATGACGGAACATCGATAACTGAACGGATCGACGGATTGATGACGGAACATCGACAACTGAACGGATCGATGACGGAACATCGATGGTATTGGAGGACGTGTGACTTGATCAAAACCTGGAGCAAGCAAATTATGTGCTGGAGCACGGATGACGGCAGAACATCGGGACTTCTCTGAGACATTTCGTCAAACACCTTACAGGCGACATGGATGATGATGTTTGATAGGAAAAGTGCCACAAGATTGGTAACAAGTCGCGGAGTGTGTGTCGGGACGGATGGCACAAACAGTGGCATGGACAAACGAACTCTGAGCAGCGCGTCGGATGGAGAGGCGGCATCAACAAAGAGTGCGGCGGATGAAGAAACGGTGCACAGAGAGATGGTGGAGAATGCGGCGATGAGCTCGAGAGAGAAGACGCACAGGAGCGTGCTGACGACATATGGCGAGCTCGGCCGGAGAAGACAGCAGTGAAGACAACCATAAGGGCGAAGAGAGAGATTCCGCCGTGATAGCACGGTGGTAATGATTATTTTGACGATTAGTAGGTTGCTCCAGACAATTAGAGTGACGGCTAGGATTTGCTAATCTGGCTCTGGTACCATGTTAGAAATATTGAAGGAAAATATATTCTTGATATATTGGATTTCTTCTAAATGCTATTACAATGATATATATACACCTAAATAATTAACAGAATAAAAAACTACTAATTAGTAATACTCTAAATAGGAATCTACTAAATAGAAACTCTCTAAATAGAAATTTAACTCTTAATTTAACTCTTAACAATAAAATTGACAAAAATTGCAAATCACAATTTTAAATAAAAATAGATAAATCAATTGAAAAATTAGTGATTAAATTAGCTAAAGTCATAGTATTAGTAAGTTCATTTGATCTTAAAATTTAGATTTGCCCAATTGGATGATCTTTGGCCAAAGAGTCAAAATGCAAGAACAATCATATTACCAAACCCATTCAATCAGAAGTGAATTTGCTATTACTGTGTCTCCAATTGTGAAACTCTCTTTCTTTCTTTTTTCTTTTTTCTTTTCTTTTTTTTTTTTTTTTTTTTTTTTTTTTTTTTTTGAGAAGTGATTCCAGGGATCTAAGAAAATTTTAAAAAAATAATTGTGAGGTAGATTGGCATTCAAATAATGCATTCCGAGCTTAACTGAGTTTTTTTTTTTTTTTTTTTTTTTTTTTTTTTAAAGGAACAAAAAAAAAGAAGAAAAGAAACATATTTTCTTGATTGCCAAAATAAGAGGAGAAGCTTTTTGTTTTCATCTTACAAATTTCTAGTACTGGGACAAGTTTACTTGAAAATACAAGGGCTTCATACGAGAGTATTCATCTCTTCTCCGAGTTGTGTGAGGAGGAAGAGTAGCCGCTGTATCTCCGTCAACCATCATTATGCCATTTTTTTTTTTCAAAATTCGATACATTTGTTATAATTAATACATAATTCGCTCATTATCCAACATGTGTGGTAGCACCATGCTTTATCATCATCGTAAGTTATGTTAAAGCCTTGCATAGCAATTAAGTTACTAGGTTATGTAAAAATATATGTATTTTTCCACGCATGGTGCGGTCCGGCCGGCTTGTGTTGCACTAAAGGCAGGTCATCGACTTTTTCGAATCCAAAAAAAGATTTCGCATTCTCAAATTTGTTCCAACCGCGCATGTGGAAAACGCACGATCAAAGAAAGTTGGAACTTTTTTAGTTATGCTTATAAGTTAACTTTTTTTTGAGATTATCGTGGTGGAACCCGTAATACGAGCGTACGCCTCCGTAGGGATCTCAAACTCCGAAAGACCCCCCACGCCTAGCCCCGACTGATGATCTGAGATTCGAGTACAGGTCTTCGATGAACGGGGACTCCTGCCACGAGTACAGAGAATAAGAAAAAAAAACTTTAAGTATAAGAAAGACAATTACATATCAACCCCTACTTTTACACTATTCTCTTTTTTTCTACTGATCTTTGAAAAATCAAATAAAAATATATTTGTATTAGTATTTTTTGAAATAATTTTAAATATGCAAAAGACAGATTTTTATACTATGCACCTTTTATACAATTTTTTTTAAAGAAAATATCTATATAAATATTTTGAAACTCCAAAATTGGGCTAAAAAAATTTTCGACCATCAAAATATAAATTTAGAAATATTTTTAAAAAATTAGCATATTATTTTTTTATATTCAAACCTCTTTATATATATTATATATATATATATATATATATATATATATATATATATATATGACTATTTTTTAAAAAAAAAATTACAAATTAAAAATTTATTTCAACAAATATTTGACAAAACCTATTAATTTCATTTGACAAAATCTGGAGCAATAATGACCACTGTGTCTAGGGCTGAGCATTCGGGTCAACCCGAACCGAACCGACCCGAACCGAAATTTTTAAGGCCGACCCGAACCGAATACTTTCAGACCCAAACCGACCCGAATTTTGTGTCAACCCGAACTGACCCGAACCGACTAAAATTCGGGTCAGTTCGGGTTGGTTCGGGTTGACCCGAATAATAAAAAAAATATTTTAATTTAATACCAATTCGGATTCGAGGCGGTTAGGGTCGACCCGAATAGTTGTAATATGAATATTTTGTTTAAAAAGAAAACATTGGCACATAAAAATCAACGAAAACTAACTAAAATGTGACTCGCGAGGATAATTCGGGTCTAACCCGAACCGAACCGAAATTCGACTACCGAACCCGAACCGAGTTATATAAACCCAAACTATTAAAATGTCGACCCGAACCGAACCGGACCCGAACCGAACCCGAAAATTTGGTTTTATTCGGGTCGGTTCGGTTTGATTTTTCGGGTAGGTTCGGGTAACGCTCAGCCCTAACTGTGTCAGTCAATCTGAATATTTGGCTTTTTTCGGACAATTGTTTTTCATAAAAAAAAAATGCTTGTGTACCCAATGCTTACGTGTGTGCTGTACGAAACAAGAATGCCGACGCTTTTTTTATTTTATTTTAAAGATGCTTACTTTGTGTGGTGGAGAATTACGCATGTGTTATAGGTGCATGCATGCATGGCCGCGCGGACGAGGGGCCACCGGTCGCGACTTTACGTGCATGGCCGGCGGGCTGGCCGGTACTTGTCCACGGTGTCTCCCGACCGCTGCACAAGCTCGTTGTCGGCAACCATGGACTATCAGCTCCGCCGCCGCAACTGTCTGCCTTACTGCTGAAAGCGACCGCACGCGTAGTGGTGGTGCTCCTCCCGTCCTCTTCTATTTGTCGATCGATGGACTGTGGGGATAGGTTAGATAGGATGCAGATATGCTGCATCAGTGGCTGCATCCACTCATTGCATTTACGTTCGAAACGCATACCAACTTATATATTTTAAAAAAAAAATTTAATATTAAAATTGTAAAATTTAATATTAAAATTGTAAATTTTAATATTATTTATATATTTTTTATTTTAAAATTTTAAAAATAATGAATTTTAAAATAATTTCTAAAACCCGCGTGGTGGTGGTGCTCCTCCCGTCCACCTCCATTTGTCGATCGATGGACCATGGGGATAGAGGTTAGATGATGCAACTTAACCTCTTGGGATAGGTGAAATGACATGCAGTATGCATTCATGTTTTATACCTTACACCTATCCCTAGAAACCGAATCTGGGATCAATCTCCCACCGCCCACACTCTCCGGTCCTAGCTACTAAATATGACATGTTAGGGTGATTGATTGATGCTCTCCTAAAGTTTTTTAACTCTTGGGATAATTACATATCAGCCATCTAAAATTTACGTCTTATATTTCAGCCTTCAAAAATACGTTTCTGCGCTGACGTACCACATCGCGCGTTTTCGCATTTCCCAAGGACTGAAACGCACGACTGTTACTTTTAAAATGGCTGATATGCAATTATCTGTTTATTCTTCTTGTCTGCGTTGACATGAGAATCTCCTTTTTAGTCTATTAGATGCCCTCCATCTTTCCTTTCCTTCTGTAAGATTTAGAAAGTTTTTAACATTTTCACAAAATAAACTAATAATCGATCACTCCATTAATCTGTCGCTCTTCCATACGTGTTAGAACCCCTTCGGTTTGATCCGTTAGATATATTCATGCTAAGAATAAATTTCCGAGTTAATAAGTTTGGTCCAATATATAGGCCCATATAGAAAAGTCGAAAAAGTGTTGTTAAGTGTGAAGTGGTTCATTAAATAGTCTCTTGGAGTTCTTAAATGTGCCATCGCCTCCATATTCTTCTAATTGGTACGATAAATTTTATAAGTCGACATCTAACTTGGACCCTATTTTATCAGTATAAGTGTGTTTAATCTTATTAAGCAATAATCGAGGGTTAAGTAAAACCAAGGAGTTATAAGGCAAAAATCATCAATCTCGTTACGCATCGTTCAAGTTTATGTTCGTCTTTCTAAGAAAGACTTTGTGAGAAATTACCGTGACGCAATATTAACCTTAGAGCTCTTATACTATGAAGTTTTCTTGATTATGTCGGGAGTACTCAAAATACTCATAACACGAATTCTGAGATAGATGGTGTTTCGCAACAAATTCAAAATCTGTAATAATTGTCACTTAAAGAATTTTAAAAGAAAGTAAAAATATTCTTATATATATATATATATATATATATATATATATATATATATATATATATATATATATATATATATATATATATATATATAAATGGATATCAAAGTAGCGTGACACCTCCTATTATGAATCATAATATACCATATGGTATATCTATTTATCTTACCCTATAACATGATGCAAACATAATATAATAAAAGCCAAATTGAATTTTGATTCAATGCATATTGGGTGCATTCGTTGTAACAGAAAATTTACTTAGATTATTGAGATATATTTAAATAAGAAGTATCGAAAGTGTCACTAGCGAGCTATATGGTAGATTATGATTAATAATAGGAGTTCAGTTAATAACAATTATGTATATTTTTGTTTATTTTAAAATCTGAATTGCTCATATAAAGATATCTTATAATAATTTTAAGGAATTTAAAAAGTTATTTTTAAATTTTTAAAAATCTATATATAAAATGAGTAATCAAAGTCGTTGCGCCATATGTTATCTTAAAAATTGTGCCTTTTGATATTTATTGTTATTCTAAAATAGACACGTAATATTTTACATTATTTGACACAAAAAGTTATGAAATTATTTTGAAAAATATGATCTAGATTAAAATAAAGTTTAATTAAAATAATAATTAATTTATAAAGAATAATCTACATACATATACAAATATTAACATATGTAACTATTTTATTTTGTGCCGCAAATAATTTATATATATATTATGTGGTATTTTTATTTGCTCTAATAATATATGGTGAATGTAGTATAATATTTTAAGAAAAGAATTATCAAATTTATATAAAATTTCAATATATAAAACTAGTTTTATTATTACTGTTATTGTTATATATTTGAATTGCATTTGTAAATCACACAGAGCAAAACTAGTGTTCGATAATTTCATTTCCTCAATAGTTTCCATTAATAATCTTTGCGAAATTTTAAGAAATTTTCACGACTATTTTGTAAAACTTTTTAATAGCTTTATATATCTGATATTATAATTGATATTTTCACGACTGTTTTGTAAAACTTATATATATACATATATTTTATATATCAGTATCATAATTGATAGATAAAATAGACATTAATTGGAAAGTAGGTTAAAATGCTAATATATAATTATTTTTTATTATGATTTACCAAATAGTTCGCTTGATTGCAAACATATCAACTATTACTATTTTATGTGACGTACTTTTTATTTTTCAAAATTCTTAATATATAATTTGGCTAAGTTTACGACAATAATGAGATAGATGATTGAAAGATCTTTAGGGACTTGCATATCAGTCCTATATTATAGCAACTTTAATGAATAAACCATTTGTTTTAAATCTGTTTGTTTTGTACAATTTTTAGGGGACTTGTACTGTACATTATAATTTTTATTTTGACATATTTTTTTTTTAAAAATTTTGAATATAATTTTTTTTTTATAATTTATAATTTTTATATTCAATTTTTAAAAAATATTACTAAATATATATTTTAAAATTTTAAAATTTAATAAGTTATCTACTAATTCATTAAGATTTAAGAATATTTTAAGAATTTTTGATAACTAATTTTATAAAAAGTAAAAATATTTATAGTTTAAAGTAATTTCTTATAAAAAATAATTTTTATAAGTATTTTTTAAAAATATTCGTTAAGTAATTTCTTATAAAAATATTTTTTATAAGTTTTTTTTATAACACCAATTTAAAAATATTTTTTAAAATTTTTTTTGAATAGTTCATACCACTATTTTTTATATATAATTCAAAATTTCCGATATAAATTATTTATAAATATTAATGTATAAAAATTTGAGATTAAAAATTGATTTATAAATTTTTAAAAGTTGGGGTTGATATGTCAATTTTCTCAAGATCTTTTTGATGTGCAACGACGTAGGAGACGTCGCTACCACGACTACGTGCCTGCATGTATGTAATCCAGAGCTCCACGTGAACGTAATTGACCGGCTGCGCCGGTACACCTGGCCAGCATGCGCTCGCTCGATATCTCCAGGCCTTCTTTTTCACTTGATTGTACAACCAAAGCTCGAGCTCAACCAAGAGGCGCATATTATCATCCCACGAGGCTCACCGTCAGCCATGCTACGGCTGGGTGCGACTGATGGAATGGCTGGTGTTGTGATATTAATCACTCCCTTGGGACCATTCCTTCCCTGTGGTAGTGGTACCCATGCTTGACCGGCTAGCAGAACTTTGAACTTTCAATATTGGATTTTTTTGGAGGAATTGCATATCTCCTAAAAACTTATAAATCAATCCTTAAAAATAAAAAATCGTCTGACGTGGCATGGCGCCCATAAACGAAGAAAGGTGTCGATACGGCGCACAACGCGCGTAGCCACGTTGGCGTGAAAATACGTTTTCGGAGGCTGATATACAAAATATAATTAAATACAATTATCTCAAATAAAATAAAAAATATTATATTTTTGAAAATAATTTATAAAATTATTTTATATATTGACCGAGTTGGATCTCGGTTGGTCAATTAGTGTTCGAAAATTGATTAATGATTAAGAGAAGAAGTTGTAGAATGCAAGTAGACACAGAGATTTTTACGTGGAAACACTCGAAGAACTAGAGAAAAAATCGTGGGCGATTACGTAAGCCAACGCAGATAAATGCACTAGAATTTGTGAGGTTTACAAGATCTTTTATCTTTCTTGTTGTCGAGGTTAACAGCACCTCGGCTTACCGGGCTCTCTAAGAATACAACTGGATTATCACTAACTGCTAGAATCACAGTTCTTCTAAATGCTCTCAAGTGTATGAAGTTGAATCCTGTTAACAGTTTTCCTGATGGCCTTTTATAGGCACTGCTATGCACTACCTGGGTCATAACAGCTGCAAAGATTACGGATTTGGTGGAGATTGCGGGTTGATTGCTTCTTCTCGCGCCATGTAAGCTTCCACGTTCATAGGTAGGCATAGTGTGTAACTGACTGCTCCACGTTCGGGTAGCAGTTACGTGGCTGATTCGGTCTCCTCATATTCTGGATCCGCGCGCGCTCGTTCAATATGCTGAAGCCTTGTTGAGTCTGAGATGACGTCGAACTTCGGTATCGGTTTTGGATGTTTGATGCTGAGACTTCGGACGTTTTCTCTAGACTTTCGGGTCTGTTCGAAGTGATGGTCAACGATTGGGTAGAGGTTGATCTCGTCCTAGCGATCCCAAGGTATGCAGAAAGATACTTTCGGTGCGCCCGCACCTCTGTCATATGAGGTATCTGGGCTCTTCATTTCATCTGGTGGCGGCTCTTTTGCTGATAGGCGGCAGTCCTTTTGAAAAAATATTTAGTAATTATAAAAAAATAAAGGTCCTTTGAAGTTTTAAAAAATAGGAACTTTTGAGACATTATTATTCCATTCATTGGGGTTTTAAGCACTTGTTGATTTAAATCATGTGAAAAATGAGATATATTAGTATAATATACATAATTCAATAAAAAGACTTGATTTTTTGAAGATTGCGGTCCATATACGCCACGATAGTTAAATTTGGGTGAGTCCCACTTTCAATCGTCATTAACGATAATTGTTTTATTTGTAGACCGGTTGACCAGCGATAAGTCAAGAAAATATGTTTTTGCTTGCTCTTGTAAACTAATTATTTACTTTAATAATTAATCAGATTAGTTAGTAGTCCAACTAATATATATATATATTATATATATATATATATATATATATATATATATAAACTGGGTGATAAAAGTTATTATAATATGTAATATTTTGAATAATTTGTGGTGTATCATATGGTATTGGTTATTTTTAAAAAGTCTTGTGATATTCATATTAATTAGTAGTAATTTATAAAATTATATAATTATTTGAAAAATATAAAAAATTTAATATTGAAAATAAATATTTAATAAAAATTTATGAAAGTAATTATATATGATCAATTTATAAAAAATAAAAAAAAATAAAAAAATAACTATATTATTATTATTATTATTTATATAATTAATATCAGACTTGCTTTAATAAGGTGGGAGACTAGTTAGTCCAGGAATAGATTGGACACTTGTCAATCAATTGATGATGTCCGGTGGGCAACTCTCCCCTTTGAATCGTTTGACGGGGGCGGGCTAGCGCCAAGGGTCCCACACCGGCACAAGTCACCAGTGTGATCCCCCCGAAAACAAGTCCCTCCAACCCCCGTCCTGTTTATCAGGAAAAAAAAAAAAACTTACTCTAATAAACAATATATTAAATTACACATAATTAATTTATATTAAATATTTATTTTATAATTTGTATATTTATCTAGTGATCCGTATAAATTATTATAATTATACTTATATCTATTATAATATTATAAAATTTATTATGTGGTTTTAGTGAGCATAATAAAATCATGTTTATCATCGTATGCGTGCACTTAAATTTTCTGCCCTTATTCTTTATTCTGTTCTCTGTTCTAATTTCTCAAAACATATATTTATAAATATTTTTTTAAAAAAATTTTAACATGAAAGTTATAGATCTCATTAAGATTTACAAATTTTATATTAAATTTTTTTTCAAAAAATATTTCTAAATATATATTTTTAGATTAAAAAATCTTAACACCTTTACCGATTTTAAAACTGTTTTGAAACCCGTTAACACTTTAGAGCTTAAAAATATATATTTAGAAGTATATTTTGAAAAAATATTTAATATTAAAATTATAAATTTCAATTTTTTTTTAAAAATTATTTATAAATATTTATTTTAAAGAATTAAGACAGAAGGCATGATAAAGAGTAGGGGCCGAGAATTCGAGTCTTCCTTCCACAGCCGTCTGTTGCATGCCTTGCTGGACTTGTTCTCCGCGCCTTCAGATATTAAGATGAGATGGAATAGACGGTGGTTCGGATAAAAGAAAATTGCCAATCAGTAGTTTTCTGGTCACGTCGAGCGGGCTGCAGGAGGGAGGACTTCGCCAATTTGGAAACCTTGCTGGCCGAGATCGACGGGCACGTCGTTGCAATGACCGGGAGATCGTGATCCAGCCGCTCCGCCAGCGCCGTGTCCGGGGCAGCAGCTCGTGCATGCACGTGTGCGCGACGATCTCGGATCGACTTCCTTGAACACGATTATGCATCCCTTCTGCTGCACAACTCCCGTTCCCGTCTCCCCAGCCGCCTTCGCCGCCGCTGCCGCCGAGGCTATTGATAATTCTAATGGTAACAATAATAACAATCATCAATCGCCGCCGTTGTCGATGCCGCCGCCGCCTCCCCCGCCGCCGCCCGCACGTCATGACTCCGTCTTGCTTAGTCCCTCTGCATCTGTCCACCCTCGCCGGAACTCATCCGCGGAACACTATAACAACGGACTCCGTCGCCCCCACGACCGCACGATCTCCTGCAATCCACGCCTCTCCGCCCCTGTTCGTCGTTCCACCACGATCCTGCTGTCCCCGTCGACCACTGCGAGCTCCGCCTCAACGACATCGTCGGCAATGGGATCTCGGGGATCCTCTACAAGTGGGTCAACTACGGCCGTGGGTGGCGGCCGCGGTGGTTCGTTCTACAGGACGGCGTTCTATCGTATTATAAGATCCACGGGCCGGACCGCATCGAGATCACGCAAGAATCTGAGAAGGGATCGAAAGTCATTGGCGAAGAATCCATGCGCAGAATCTCTCGCCCACGCAATGGGCATTCGCTTCTCCGTCGCAAGCCCTTTGGCGAAGTCCACCTCAAGGTGTCCTCAATAAAGGAGAGCAGATCGGATGATAAGAGGTTTTCCATCTTTACAGGGACGAAGACGCTTCATTTACGAGCAGAGACGAGAGAGGACAGGACAGCATGGGTGGAAGCTTTGTCGGCAGTGAAGGATATGTTCCCTCGGGTTTCAAACAGTGAGCTGATGGCACCGGTGGATGGATTCACTGTTACTACAGAACGCCTAAGGCAGAGGCTGAAGGATGAAGGAGTGAGTGAGGCAGCAATAGCTGATAGTGAGCAGATCATGAGATCTGAGTTTGCTTCATTGCAAAATCAGCTTGTTGTTCTTAAGCAGAAGCAAGCTCTTATTATCGATACCCTTCGCCAGCTAGAGGTATTCAAAACAATTCCACCTGGATGATGATATTTTAATGTTTGTCTTAGTTTGTTGTATCATTCATGTAGTGTGCTATCGACTTCTCTCGTTAGTCAATGGCAAATTCTCTGATGTAATATTCGCAGCCTAATATCAGTGGTTTACTTTGGTCGAGGAAAGTGTTTTAGATATTAGTTTACTTCAGAAAGATGAACATTGTTTATGAAATTTTTTTTATTGGAGCCTCTGTGCTAATCTACTAGATGTAAGGCTCCCAGTTGTACAAATCATTGCTATATCGTCGTAACCTCACCTGAAGACCAGTCTTATATCCGTTATATTTAGTGGATTCAGACCTATAAGTCCCATATCTGAGGGTTTGGAATCTTCACAGGCACCATCTTAAAACCAATTGGCATGGTTGAATTATAATTTATTGATTAGGATCATGATATTACTCTCTTTCAAATCCGACGTACGCGATGAGTTCACATTGGCTGCTTTAGGTGGCCTCTACACCTTCTTTATACGGGTAGCACTTTGCCCTGGTGCTCTGTCCTAGTTCCAATATAAGGTCCTCTAGTAGGTAGCCATATCTGCGGTGTTAGCACCTCCGAGGATTGACTGACCTGGTAATTTGTACCTAATAAGCTGGTCCATACCCATGTCATTCAGTTTTGTAGACCCATCACCCCTATACATGACGGGTTTCTAGTCCTACAGAGATCCATCACTCCAACACAGATCAATTGGTATTAGGTGGAGTAACGCATTTGATTGTAAGCAACCCCAAATAGGTCCTATATTCAATGCATTACTAAATTGGGATCATAACATAGTGCGTGTCATATTGCTTGACCATCTTCCTTGAGCTTTGATTCCTTTTCTTCTTTTTTTGAGCTTTTGTCTATAATCTTCTCCCACAATCCCCTAATCGTCTCGTCTCCAAGTTCCCTTTTTCCCCAAGTTCATGTGAATAACTTCGCGCTGTTATTGTTGCATAAAACAGTAACAACAACAACAACAATTACCACACAGTGCTAGTTTTTGTCCTTCCGAGTAGGATTTACGGAGGGTAGGATGTACACAACCATACCCGGAGAAGGATGTTCAGCTTGAATACTATTATTAAAATGAACTATTGAAATTGACTTCTGTATAAATCTGCTAATGATTGTTTCGGCAGTGAAATGTGAAGCTATTCTTTTTTTATTATGTAGACAGAAAAGGTTGATTTGGAGAATACTGTGGTTGATGAGAGCCAGAGGTTGTTTAAAGGTGATCAATCTGCTTCCAGATCAAGGCATGATAAGTATAGTGGTATGTTTTCTTTAATAGACGTTATAGTTTCTTTTATTGTAATTACATTTTTTCTAGATTATAGAGATGCCACTATAGAACTTTTTGCAATTATAAATATACTTTTTAAACTTTTTTTTTTTGACCTATGGAAGTGGGTTTGTTATGAACCGACAAAGTCGGCTCTTGTCGGTAGCTCGGACTTGGCAAATAAACACAGTGGCGACAGTTCTGCTTCTACAAGCTAATATATCTAAAAATACTATTTTCTACCATATTCAATAACAAAGTATATCCACATTTATAGAGGCCAACCTTCCAAAATTATGCCAAATATTTCTCCTAAAAATGCTCTCCTAAAATAATTCCAAATTATATTTTTCTAATATAAATATTCTCCATATAATATTCCGAATACATAGGCCAAAATTCAGACTCAACTCATACTTGACTTTTGATACATGTTTTTATGCGTCCCGAACCCCCTAGACTTGGTATATAACATTCCATCCATTTCGTAAACAACCTTGTTCGCATGGTTGGCATGCGCAGATGTTTCCGAATTTTAATGTTGTACAAACCACAAAAATAAATACATCGAATAATGGTTAGTGGTCATGACCGATAAAAATAAGAGATGGATGCATACATAAGAAAGTATAACCATTAAAGTATAGTGCCTACAGTTGTAGGAATTCCTCAGGCGATATCTTCTAGCTCTTTATTCCGATAATCTTTAATGACTTCATAATACCCACTTAGGCGTAGCTCTACAAATAAAGCCAACCGGTAAGCAAAAAGTAGTGTGAAGTAAGGAGTACTGGCTTGCTTCATTTCCATTGAATAACGCTATCGAGATTATCGATGAATATGTCGATAATTTATTGTTCGGACTCGAAGCGAATATCAGCTTTATTTCTCATAATTTGATCCAGTATTGTGCCACTGAATCAACCTGTAAAATAGTGCGAAGGTCTTGAAGGTGCATATCATTCCTTTAATTTTTTAGTTGCTTAATCATACTTTCAAATATTTCGTCAGCCTTTCGAAATATCTTGTTCGATTTATCCAGCATCTTCTCAGCCACGTCAGCTGGAATAAGATATGTTGGCTGATGATGATGGTGGTGGGGTGGTGGTTGCGGTTGTGGAGTATGCAGTGCCTGCGGAGAATTGTAGTGCTGTAGTGGCGAGGATGAGCAATAACTCCCGTGGTGGCTAAATGTAAGGTGACGAGAAATGGGACCAATATGATGGTGGTGGTGGTTGTTGGGAATAAGGCTGTGAGTATTGTGGTGAACGTAAAGTGATGAAAAAGAAAACTGATATGATGATGGTGGTGATTGCTGGTAATAAAGCTGTGAGTATTATGGTGATGACTGCAGGAACCATGGTATGGAGGAGGAGATGTTCAATAATTACGGAATAGTGGCAGAACGTAGTTCTGGTGTGTCCCAATAGGATTCCTACATTATTGTAATTTTTTTCTTAATACTGCTCGGTGGTGTATATGATAGATAATGGTTGTGAGGAAAAACTCAGTACATGCTGCTGCGATGAGAGTTCGTGACCGACTGCTCTGATACCAAGTTATCATGAACCGACTCAGTCGGCTCCGTCCGTAGCCTGGACGCAGCGAGATAGACACTGGTGTCTCGGTGGCGGCTCTATTTTTACAAATATATATATATATCTAAAAATTACTATTTTTTTCCATAATCAATAACAAAGAATACATCCATATTTGTAGAGGCTAGCCCAAAATCCTACAAAATATATTTTCCTAAATATCCTCCTAAAAATACTCTCCTAAGATAACTTCAAATAGTATATTTCATAATACAAATATTCCAATATATATTCTCCACATAATCTTCTTAATACATAATCCTAAATTTAGACTTAACTCAGACGTGACCCTTGTTCCATGTTTTTATACATCTTAGACCCCTTAAACATACATAATATGGTCATTCTCTTCATTTCTTATATTTCTATATACACGAATGTTGTTGGTAGTTGTAGGAAAATGAACTATGCTTATCATTTATGTTGATAGCTAGCAGATCAGCATCACAATTCAATAAGTTTAGATTCTGTATGGTTGTTAAAATCTCATTTCCTAAAAGCTATACTGTATTAATGATGGCAGAGCCAAAATCTAGATTGCATCATGCTTAGTACTTGTGATTGAGTGGAAGTTATTTCAATCGAATACTTGTATGCTGCTGCATTTTGATATTTCATCTCAAATTAGATCAGACTATCTATAAACATATAAGATTAGAATCAATGGTTGCTGTCTCAAGAGGCATGTTATTTGGTATATGTTTTGAGTCCTAATTACCAGGCAGGCAACTACTGTGATTGATTGCTATTTATATAATAGTTTATTAATATATGTTCCTAATTGATGTTATATAGTTTGACAAACAAGTCTTACTTCCATGTGTTGTAGTTCTTGCTTTTCGTGGAAGTAAGACTTGTTTGTCAAACAAACTACATCAATTAGGAACAGAAACTAATTAACTATTATATAAATAGCAATCAATCACATAAACATGGAAGCTGACAAACAAGTCTTCTTATTATGTGATATGTCCACAGACTCCAAACCTCAAATAATAGGCGCATTTTTTCCTAGATTCAATAGATAATAGACAAATGCTTTATGTTTATGTGACATCTCTCCAAAGACTCCCTTCCCCCCCCCCCCCCCCACAAAAAAAAAAAAGAAAAAAAAAAGAAAAAGAAAAAAAAGAAACAAAAACACACACACACACACACATATCTATATATATAATGCTATGTCTTTCTTATAAACTTATACCGTCATAGAAACCAATATAGTTAGCATATTTACAATCTTGTAGAGTAGAATGGTTTAGACCATAGATTTACATGCCTGTCAGTCCGCCTCTGTCAGGCTGTACGTCTCTGTTCCAGCTATTATCGGCACGGCACAAACCAGGACGACATGTGCCTAAAAACTTATATATGAATTGTTAAATTATTTTTTATTTTTTTAAATAACAAATAAATGTATGTGACACGGTCGGCACGCCACCATTAGCATGGTTGGCACGTGCCTGGATATGAGTTTACCGAAACTAGGCTCGGTTCGGCACTACCTTTGTCTAAGTAGTTTGTTTTATGTTACGGTAATTGCTAGACTAGAATATGAAACATTTTAAAGCGTTACTTTATTCTTGCGCTTTTCAACTTTTGCTTTTCAAATTTCCATTATTTATATATAACCTTTACTTTAATTTCTCTCCATGAATTTACATTATAAAACCATTCTTCTTTAACATTTTTATGATTTTTTAAGTTTCATCTGTGAATATGTTTCCAGAAGCAAGTGCAAGTGAAACTGATGATGACATTGACAGACAAGATCCTGCCGAAGATGAAACTGAGGATGATGAGAACGCGTTTTTTGATACACGGGATTTTCTTTCTTCAAGTTCCTTTAAAAGTAGTGGGTCTGATCTTCATAGGTGTGAAATTGATACAGATGAAGACGAGCCTTATGGCATTGGTACATCTGATGAGATAGACCCCTCTATAATGTCTGTGGGTTTCAACTACCCATATATTAGGAGACGTAAAAAACTGCCAGATCCCATTGAGAAAGAAAAAGGAGTTAGCCTTTGGTCGATGATCAAAGATAATATAGGGAAAGATCTTACGAAAGTATGTCTACCTGTGTATTTCAATGAGCCGCTATCATCGTTGCAGAAATGTTTTGAAGATCTGGAGTACTCCTACCTTCTTGATCAAGCATATGAATGGGGAAGAAGAGTAAGATATATGTGTACTTTGTGAGTTCATTTTATATCTTCTGTTCATATTGCACACACTATCATGTTAATAAAAATTCCTTCAAAGTATAATGGTTAAGTACATTTTAGCATCTTTGCTCTAATGCTATGTTGACAATTCTGTGTTATAGTACTAACTTCAGGTTGGATTACGTACCTTGATTGCTAAATTTATATTGTTGTCTAATCTTTAGCTCTGTCCATCATGCTAGAGTTACTATTAATTATCTTTACAAATATGGGTCAAGAATGTCAGTTGTAAACCTTGCCATTGAACTGCAGTCACTTTGCATAACCACCACATATCTCTATTGATGTAGCTAAGAAGGCTTATGAGGTCATTATCTTTCTGCTGCATTATGCTTTTGCAAATGAAACAAGATACCTGTCTTGTGGTGTTCTACTTAGAAGTTCTTTGACGATTTTGATTAGATTTGCTGACTTAATTTGTACTAAGATACTATGGATTATGATGGACAATCATATTTTATGTCTTGTTTTCTGTCATGCTTCCATGGCACCTTGGGCCGAAATGAACCTATAACAGATATAAAATTTTTTTTATTTACATTTCGTCATGATCAAGGTTAAAGATGTAATTGCTTAACATTCCTTAGCGATTATGATATGCTTTTGCGTTGTTATTAGAAAACCATTGTTCATGTCATCAAGCCTTCTTAACAAAAGTCATTTTTTGACTGAATTATTTAGGGCAATTCTCTTATGCGGGTTCTTAATGTTGCTGCCTTTGCTGTATCTGGTTACTCTTCAACAGAAGGCAGAAATTGCAAGCCTTTTAACCCTCTTTTAGGGGAGACTTATGAGGCTGATTACCCAGATAAAGGCCTGCGCTTCTTCTCAGAAAAGGTTCCTAAATTCTCAATACTCGTCTTTTTCTCTTGTCATAGTTAATTTTGTGGTGGAAATCCATTTTTAATATGTCATGTGTGGTATCTGACAGGCTGATCTAGTTCATCATGATTTGTCAGCTTGTCATTAATTTGTTGTACCTATAAAAGTGGGATTGTTTGATGACACCTTAATAAAAATGGATAGAAGTGGAGAATGTTAGCCAAACGTCATAGTTGGACAGCAACTCCCTGCACCCTTTCAATTTCTTTTCTTGGTTCCGATGTTTTGATTTTCACTATGATGATTTTGTCTCTTAATTAGCTAAAGTATTTCGTGCTTTGTTTGAACTTCTATTTATGGTTTCACATATGTTTTTATTCATTTGATTGGAATTCTTAAATTAACTACACAATTGACCTAGTTTTATTGAAGATATATATTTGTTTGATGCAAATAAGTGTGAGGAATAAAAAATGTAAGTAAATACTAGGAATATATATTTGTTTGATGCAGTTAATGCGTTGGGGAATTTAGGTGGAGAGAAGAACATGGCACATGAGACCCCATGCTTTCCATGGTATGAGTGGAAAAATAACGACAATGACGATAGCTGTCGTTGACTTGTCCAGATTGAATTCTGCAACTTATATTGATGCATGACAAAGACAACACCATAAGAATTGGGTTAAATGTTTTCCATCTGTTGTACTAGTTTTTGCTTTAAATAATCAAAGAGCAAGCCTATTCTTTCCTAACATCAAGTCAGCTATAAGTCTTAGCCTTGTCTTAAGTCTCTTTTCTTCTTTCCTGGCTGTTTTTTTGACCTTTAGATGGAGGACAGCAGAAGATAATGTCTTAGGGTTCTATTTCTTTTGTCTGCTTTATGCTCTCTTGATTTAAAATACTTTAAGTCAGTTTCCTCAACAGAAAACTCTAGGCAATACATGTCCTATTCTGGCTCTTAATTTTTTGACGGTCTTCTATTATGCAGTACCACCTAAATGCTTATTATAGAGTTCATCTACTTATGTTGGAACTCAGAAGATTTAATGACCATAATAGCCCCATAATGGATATGGAATGGCTTTATCACCCTGTGGGCTACTCTATTTATTGCTGCCATTTGATTCTGGAATGGGGCAGGTGTCCCCTTGAATCTACCCTATTAATTTATGGGGCTGATGCCTGATGGGTTAGTCTATTGGATGGACTACTGACAGAACATCTCTATCTGCCTTTTTTTTCACAATGTATTAATTCAAGAATCAAAGCATCAGCAAAGTCGTTATTAGTGTTATTTACCTGATACAGGTCAGCCACCATCCCATGATTGTTGCATGTCACTGTGAGGGTACAGGATGGAGGTTCTGGGGAGACAGCAATCTGAAAAGTAAGTTTTGGGGCCGCTCCATACAACTGGATCCTGTTGGTTTATTAACCCTTGAGTTCGATGATGGTGAAGTTTTCCAGTGGAGTAAGGTATAAGTATTTCTTGATAGCAAGCTGCAAAGCTGTTTTTTAGAAGTATAGTCTTTGATTTTGAAAAGTTTAATCAGGTAACGACATCAATATACAACCTTATTCTGGGCAAACTCTATTGTGATCACTATGGTACAATGAGAATTCAAGGAAATCGTGAATATTCATGCAAGTTGAAGTTCAAAGAGCAGTCAATAATAGACCGGAACCCGCATCAGGTGATTATATCATTTTTAGTTTATTATTTGAGATTGTCGCCGGAAAATCCTGCCGGTAATCTGTTCACTTTATGCAACCGTCATAACAAATATGCCGATCTATATTTCACCAACCAAGGAGACCCAGTCTTTCAGTATGGGTAGGTCCTTATCAACTGTCCAAGGGGGGCGTATAGAGGGGGATAAATCCCCTTATATCTATGTCGGTGGCGCTTGCGGGATTCGAACTTGAGACTTCCGGTTTATGAGATGGAAGTCCCAACCGATTTCCCAAGGCACCATGTTCTCAAGTCTACTTAATCATCATGAAAATTGATGGTTTAAACAAAAAGTCATTATAAAATTGTCATTTCTACTCCAGCTTTCTTCTTTGGTAGTAGTTAAAGAGTTTTATCCTTTTATGACCTTATTTTTCGGCTAATTCCTCATGAAGTTTATTCATCACCCCGTGTATTTTACCTTCTTTCATCAGAACGTAGCAAGTGTCTTGATGTTTAATTTCAGCCCCTTCTTGTTATACTGCAAACGTGTATTATTCACGGTAGGTCCAATTGTTAGGATTTCAAGTGCTCCAGTTAATAGGCATGTGATTAAATTTCGCTGCTTATATTAAATTCTTTTTTTTAGTTGTACGTTTTTGGGTAATGAACCATGTCTAGAGGAGAAAGTTCTCTATCTCTTGATTCCATAATGCTATATGTAGGGATGAGTTGGAAATGCAAATGCAGTTTATCATATTATGTTAACCCTCAAACAATTCTTTTGAATGGGTTTTCGGGTACCCAAATCAATTTGTTAATGTTTGTAGGTTAGCCAGATGGATAACCCATCTGGATAGAGGCCTGCTGACTCTTGAATTTCAATTGGGCAGTTCTTTCGGCCTCTCACTGGAATTTCTAATCGACTATAGGATTTGGTAGAACTGACAACCTTGCTCCATCTAAACTTACCATCTCGTGGGTAAGGTGTTGTTTAATAACCAGCCACATGATTTTTGGGAGCTCATTTGGCTTTTTAAAAATTCTACGGAGGCTGGTGCTATGTATAAATGTCTAAAATTTTCGGGCTAGAGGTACACACGTTAGTGGGTCTTGATTTTGTTTGAACAAAAGTTTCTTAAGCTCTGCAAACCCAAAATTCAATAGCAAGTTGACCTATTCCATGGTATTAATTGTGTGTGGACGCACCCTGAAAGGGTATTTTAGCCAATTTGTTTCCGTGGTAGTGATCCTCTTCTTCCTCGTGCTTTGCTGTATTGGTGGCTATCTTGAGCATCTTTTTCTCTCCTCTCGGCTGTTGCTATAGATGTTAATAGATGCACTAGTCTCCACCAAGTGATCTTCATTGCAATTATATATATTTAATGAGTGATTAGCATATTGTATTTAAGTGATTAGCATCTATTATTTGGGATTTCTAATTTCTTGTTTTTCTTGATACTCGAGTAATGTTTACATATTGTGTTTAATGTGCGTAAAGATATTTAAAAAAGGTTCTTAATTGTATATAATATTCAATCAATTTTCGTCTAATACATTTTATCAAAAAGTACAATAGTATTCACTCTTTATTATGTAAATCTGATCATTGTGGATGTTCATTGTGTCTTATCCTGTCCTTTAGTGTCAATGCCTCTCTCTGGTTTCTTGTTATGTCGGCCTTTTCTTGTCCATGTCTCACCTAATGGAACCTGGTGTAGTGGGTGTACTTTAAATTTTCAGTAAGATAATAATAAATAATCGATAACACCTCAAAACAATACGCTTATTTAAACAATTTGTAACTGTCCAACTTATGTGTAATGAAAGAGAAGAGTAATATAACTTTGACATATGACATTTCCTGCACATCTACTTTGTGTTCTTCATATAGACAGGACATTAGTAATTTAAGTAATGATAGTACCTTAGGCAAATTAAAGTGTGATCATTAAACTTTGTAAGTTAGGTGTCCCAACCAATGTTTTCATTGCTGAGTTGAGTTGGGTCTCGGTAAATTCAAATCTCGGTGCGTGCCAACTGTGCCAATGGTGCCGATATTCATTAATTGTTATTTTTCAAAAATAAAAAAATAAAAAAGCAAAGTTAATTGAAAATTTCAAATTATTAGTTTTTTTAGCACATGCGTGCCACTGTGCCGATAACTGCCGGAATATGCACGTGTTGACTGGCGCAAGTCAGCTGTAGGCACGTAAAACCAAGGCCCCAACAAGTTGACCATTGTGCTGATAGTTCTATTACTTTCATTAAGGCAACTTGTTCTGAGAATTCACTGGGCTTGAAAAGATGTAACTACAGCCCTTAGATGAAAACAACACAGCTGGATTGTAGTAAGCAAGATCTTCCACATATAGGTTAAGCTTTGCTCTTTGTGGTCACAAATATTTGCATTCCCTTCTTGTGCTTTTATGTACGATTTTAGTAACAATAGCCTTTTCCTTTTCAGAGGGGTAGGGATGTGATTTATATTAGCATGAATTGTGATAGTCTGCTTAATTTCAATGTATGTTATCCATGTTGATTGAATAATATCGAATATAATTAACTTGATTTACTTTCCAACCCTTTTAGCTATATTAGAAGCAAGGTTTTCTGTGCCGAGCCGAGCGAGTTTTCGGTAAACTCAGATCCGGCACCGTGCCGACCAGTGCCAATTAATATCTTATTTGTTTATTTTTTAAAAAAATAAAGATAAAATAAAAAAATTAATTTAGAACATTCAAATATAAATTTTTACACGTGCCGTGCCGGTTCGTGTCGTGCCGACAACTGTCGAAACAGGCACGTGCCGTCCAGCACGGGTTGTGTCGACTGGCACCGAAAACCATGATTAGAAGTTTGTCCAAGTTTAACTTTGGGTCCTTATAGTGTATGTAGTACACATAGCTGATAACTCTTAAATCTGAAACTGGCTTTTCTTTTCTTTCCCATTGACTCTCATCCTCTTTGGTTTTGCTTGATTCTAGTTCTACCCCTGTAGCTCAGCAATACTGTGCTGAACTTAGTAGGTTTTATTTGATTTTTCCATCCTATCTTTTATTTTAAAAGTATCTCAGTTTCGGTCCTGTATTTCGCCTACCTGATGTGTAGAGAGATTGATCGATTGATATATGATATTCGGTGAGAGAGAATTGGATAGGAAAAGTACGGAGCAATGAAGGCAAGTTGAAACTGTAGAGGCCATTATGGAAATCAAGAGATAGAGGCTGCTAAATAAGAAAATTTAAGAAGGGATGATGTCGAAACTGAAAAGTTGAACCAGTTATGCATAAATGTATTTGGAAGGTGAATTCACCATGCGATGCTTATTTGACTTTTTTTTCTTTTTCTTCTCGTAATTAAGAAAAATGTAATTAATGGCAGCTATATATGCTGTCTAAAACGCATGGTCTTCTGTACTTAAACTTCCAGGTGCAAGGCATAATTCAAGATAGAAATAACAAGACAGTCGCCACATTAATCGGTAAGTGGGATGAAAGCATGCATTTTGTCCATGGCGATTTATCGGGGAAAGGCAAAGGATCTGAACCAATATCCGAGCCTCGTCTGTTGTGGAAACGCAGCAAACCTCCCAAGTATCCGACTCGATATAATTTGACCCGCTTTGCAATTACTCTGAACGAACTCACTCCTAGTTTGAAGGTAAAGGCACTGATGACAATTACAAGCTCGCTTTCTTGTTATTCGGCAGGTTTTTGAAGTTTTAAACATGTTTGAGCAGGAAAAGCTACCCCCTACGGATTCTAGGTTAAGGCCTGATCAGAGATGCTTAGAGAATGGTGAGTATGAAATGGCGAATGTGGAGAAGTTAAGACTAGAGCAGAGACAGCGTCAGGTCAACTCTCGTCTTCGGTGCTTAGCTTTTTAATTACGATAATATTCTGCATTTATATGCTTTATCATATTTTGGCTGCCAGAAGTATTTTTTTATGTTACAATTATCGCATTAAGGGTTACTGTCGCATGCACACTAGGTTTTGTAACGCAAATTTCTTTAAAATCCACTATTCCTTTTATATTTAAAATAAAATAGCTTTAATAAATATTTTAAAAATGTAGGTTATAGTCTTTGGTTTCAGCTGATTTCTGTGGTTGATTGCTCTGCAGGCACGAAAGATGCAGGAGAGAGGTTGGAAACCTAGATGGTTTGTGAAGGACAAAGCAAGTGAAACATACCGCTATATCGGCGGCTATTGGGAAGCTCGGGATCGCAGAAATTGGGAAGATTGCCCTGATATTTTTGGCCAAATAACAAATGAGGAAATGGACTAACCGTATAGCGGACGTGCAGTAGACGGCGCGTTTAGGATACACAATTCTTTTTTTTTTTTTTTTTTTTTTTTTTAAGTTTATTTCTCATGCTCGGTATTTTCGAGCAGTTACAGTTGGCACAGTGGAAGAGTGTAAAGTTAAGATTGGGTTGTCCTTGCAGTTACAAATAACACAGTATCCTTCTAAAACTGTAATATCTCTTCCCAACTCTGTAAATATGATGACGTCTGATGATGTCATAGGTCAGATTACCATTGGCGGTTGTATATGGAGTAGGAAAAAAAGAGAGAATGATTAAATTGCAAATAGGCATAAGCAGAATTTCACCACGAATGTCAATCACTTTGGTGCGTTTGATTTATAACTTTGCAAAATTATCAAGAATGTTAAGTAACTTAGATTTTCATGAATTATATTTTCGAAAATACTGCATTACTTCGTTTGGTTTGTTATTTCGAATTGTTTAAATTCATAAGAATGCTGCTTTATTTTGTTTGGTTTATTTATGGCATTTTTTGGAATTTCATGTGAAATTGATTGAATGGAAAATAATTTTATAAATACTATTTTCATTCTTCCATCCGTTAATCTCATGGAAAATAATTTAGTTTCACTTTTGGAATTCATCAAATATAAGTTTCCGTAAGAGTAGAATTTCATGTGAAATTGTAGCAGCTGTTCGTGCTGCATCAGAATTCATAACATCTCTTATATTTAGGATAATGATCGGGAAAGCAGCGGTTGTGTGGGTAAATAGAATTTTAATTGATGTTTTCTTGCTGTATTGGAACATCGGAGCGTCTTTAGTTCTTTCTCCGTTGCATGGAATGATTTTGATGATATTTTCATACTTCTACTGCGCATACATGTTTGTTCTCGTGCGCTATGATTTATAATTCCTTACATAATTCTTCGGCTTTCTTCTTGAATTGCCTGGCTTGCTAACTTGGTACTATGATATCCTCTTCTATAAAGGTACAAACCTAGCCCGCGGCATGCGAACACAGCCCGGTCCGTCGGTTATGTTAGAAATTAAATCAAAATTAAGCGTGAAGTTAGTGGTTCTAACTCATGTCTTTTGGTATTTTATAACTCATGCATTTAGGAGATAGCAGTGGTTTATAATGAAGTTAATAGAGTTAGTGGAGAGTTATGATGTATGTAGTGGGTGAATTACTTATGTAGAAGTTATACATATGAAGAGTTATGTAAGTGGATATCAATATTCATGACTTTAGTCATTGTATTCAAGCAAATATAAAGCAAAAAATAAAGAAAAATATTGTGTTCATCATTTCCTCTACATAGTGAGTTGAATAAGTCCACCAAAAAATATAAATCGATCCTAACATGTTAGGCCATGCGGGCTGCGGCATACATGTTTGTTTTCGTGCGCTATGATTTATAATTCATTTCATCATTCTTTGGCTTTCTTCTTGAATTGACCGGCAGGCTAACCTGGTGTTTTGATATCTTCTCCCTATTTATAAGTTCAAACTTATATTGTTTCTGGGACTTCCCTTGGCGAGAATTGGTCGCACCTTGATTTGTTCGTCAATTGGTATCATCGTAGAAGATAAAAACCTCATTATCGTTCCTATTATGTTCTGTGTGTCACCGATGGTCATACTTCGTGTATAATTCCAAAAAGGATGGTCATACTTCGTGTATAACTCACAGAAACACTAAGATAACTCGTCGGGAATATTTTCGTCTGAACACTAAGATACAAGTGATGGTAATATTATACTAACAGTTTAGGACACTAAACTGGCTGTCTTTTTGAGTTTTCGATAGGAATTTTTTTCTGAAAAAATAGGTGAGAATTGATCTGTATGAGTTTTAAAAAGTAAATTTTTTAACATTATCCCTAATTTTTTTCGCTAATTTAGAAAAGAAAAAGGTTTAGGTTGAGCTAAAAGACTTTGCACCCACTATTAAGGGCACCATGTAAGTGGTAAGGTCCCAAAGGAAAGGGATTGTTGGTAAGAATGTTCATTCATGGCACCATCTAGGCTTTAATGTCGTAAATTCAATATGTAATTTAAATTCTACAATAAGTATGGATGTGTGATGAATTTATCAACGATTTTTTATGAGAGAAAATGTGAACAGTACCTTGGCGTTGTCACGCAGCAAGAAGCTTGCCGAGTTAGACTCGGATCCCATCGTTGTACAAACGGTTTAGTTAGAGCGCTGGACTAATTTAATGCTCGGGAGTTATTATAACCCACTAAAGATCATTAATACATGAGTTATGGATCTCAAGGGTCAACGGATTGCCAAAGGACATCATCAACTCTTATTTAATGCCTTAGTAACTTTAATAATTATTGTAGGAGTTATAACTCCATTGGCACTTGTATATATATAGCATATGTTGTAGAGAGCTTAGGCACCTCTCACTTTTTCTTCATCAAGTAATTTGGACATTACCTGCCAAATTTCTCTCGTTTCTTGTCTAGAGTTAGAATGAATTTAGGTCATTTGTGGTCTAGGTACCGCGCAGATCACTAGAAATTTTTAGTCCGTGATAAGTAGTATCAGAGCTTTAGATTCGTGGGGATGGCGTTACACAGCGAGAGTGAGGTGATTGTGGAGGAATAACAAAAAAAGAAGACTAAGGGGAGGCCAGTGAGGGAGCCATCATGCGATGTTTTGACAGCCCTTGACACCAAATTTGGAAAGATGGTGGACAAGTGGCTGAAATAGAGTCCGCGATGGAGGGCATCATGGACATGGATGACGGCCATGAGGCGTGCATGATGGCAACGCTGAATCGAGTCGTGGAACACCAGCAGCAACGCTTGGCTGCAATGGAGGCACAGATCGAGGCAATTCGCAAAGACAAGCAGGAGTTGATCGGTCAACTGGCGTAGGAACCAGCCTTGGAAGAGCTAAGGCGGGAACTTGTAAGAAGGCTTGAGCTGTGCGAGGCAACAACTGCCAATGGTGGACGACTTGGGCATCAGACGGGGCGTGTGGAGACGCCCAAGCCAAAGGCATTCGAGGGATCACGGAGCGTGCGGTATCCGCAATTTTCTGTAACACATGGAGAGGTATTTTGATGTTGTTTTCTTGCTTGATGATGGTTCCAGGCTTCGAGCGGTACCCCTTTTCTTGGGCAAAGTAGCAACTCTATGGTGACGATGAGTGTGACGACGTAGCAAGAAGGAGGGGGACTGCCGTTATGACGTGGCATGTGTTTAAGGATGAACTTGAAAGGCAGTTCTATCCCGAGAATGCATTGGATGAAGCACGACGCAAGCTAAGACAGCATATCGGAACTGTTCATGATTATGTGAAGGAGTTCACATAACTCATGTTCGAGATCCCAGACATGTCAGAATAGGATGCCTTGTTCACTTTCATGGACTGTCTGACCAGATGGGCTCAGTGAGAGCTTAGAAAGGGCGTGCAGACTCTAGTAGCTGTCATCCGAGAGGCGTAGTTCTTGATCGAGTTCAAGATAAATGGACAAAGCAAAAAGGAAGCCGAGGATAATGAGGGGTACGATAGCAATGGTGGAGGAGAGGATACCACTGAGCGTAGGGAACACGAAAGGAGAACAAGGCCAGGGGAGAGCCAAAGTCTCGAAAGCCGGTGGCGTGCTTTCTGTGCGATGGACCGTACATGGCCCGGGAGTGTCCTAATCGTACAAGACTTGCTGCATTTCTACTGAAGAAGGCAGAGGAGCATGAGTAACAAGTGTAACTTGCTGCTTGCAAGACCAAGTTAAGAAACACAAAGGCTAGATGTTCGCTGAGGTTTAGCTGGAGGGCCAGCCGATCAAAGGCACTTATGGACACGGGTGTTGGTGACATCTTATCAAGACAGGGAATTCCCCGCCGAAGCCGATAATTGGTATGGCAAGGGGAGTCCTTATCAAGATTGGCGAATGGGTCAAGTATGTCGATATCCCTGTAGTTAAGATGGATGATTACGATATGATGCTTGGACTGGAGTTCTTAGAGGAGTTAGATGTGGTGACCACTCCTAGCAAGAACACTCTTCTCATCCAGGCAGGCAGAAGACCAAAGACACAAGAATATTAGCCATACAGATTACAAAGGGGCATGAAAGGATTGTTGCACATCATGTGGATGGACGAGACAACAAGTACTTGACTAGTGGGAAGGAGTAACCAAGAGGTGATGGGGGCAGCGCAACTCAAGAGGAGCGACGAGGGCGCCGCTGCCATTAGTGGGGGAGAATATCACGTAGCGAGGTTCTGGCCGAGTCAGACTCGGGTCCCTCACTGTACAAATGGTTTAGCCGGAAGCGCTGGACTAATTTAATACTCGGGAGTTATAATAACACACTAAAGAGTACTAAGACAGGAGTTATGTATCTCAATGGTCAGCAACAGTTACGGACTCCATTAGCACGTGTATATATAGCGCATGTTGTAGAGAGCTTAGGCACCTCTCGCTTTTTATTCATCAAGTAAAATCGGGCATTTCTCATCAAATCTCTCCCATTTTTATTTAGAGTCAGGCTGAACTTAAGTCATTCGGGATTTAGGTGCCGCGTGGGTGACTAGAAATTTCTAGCCTCGTGACAACACCGGAGGAAAAAAAATAAGATTTTGTAAAAAAAAAAAAAAATCTGATTTGTAAAATTTGAACAAATTAATCATCAAATGAAAACACTAAGTTAAATTTCCAAAATACTTTGTTAATATGTCCGAAATACCTTTTTAGCTTGCAGGAATACTAAGATAGCTAATATCTATGATATAAGAGCTGGAAACAACTACACTAGCTGTATGGAAACTAAACTAGCTATCTGGAACATTTTGAATTTCCGATCAAAATTAAAAAAAAAGGTTGAAAAGATAGATTTATTTATTTATACGAGTTTTAAAAAGTACGGACTTTTTTGACATTCTTCCAAAATAAATTGCTAATTTTAAAGTATCAGTTCAAGTTTGCTTTTGATTTACCTGATTGTGGAGAAGTATTCAAGTTTACTTTTGATTTGGCTGATTAATTGTGAAAAAGTAGCCCAAAATTTGAATGATCAAATATGGTTTGCCACATAATTCTTATTGTTTTCTTCAACTCTAGCTCCATAGGCAAAATACATCTTCAGAATCATAGAACTTTGAGTTTTGAGGATCTGAGTTGCAACAATTAGACCGAATTGCCTCACGCTAGGAGGACGCGTGGTTTGGGTACTCGTCCAGTCGTACGTTCAATTTCCGGTGACCCGAAAATTTAAATTTTCGGTATGTATACTAGTGAATCCGTCTGTGGAAGGTCTAAGTGCCAGGAGGATTGTATAATTCTGTCTGATATTGTTAGACCACGCGAATCAGATGCAAAAGTCCGACGAAATCAGGTTGTGCGCAATCGAATAGTTTATATGTTACGGCGATCGTACAAAATTAGTTATGGACATAATTTTCTATTGTAAATCTGAAAAAAAAAAGGCAATTGGATCGAATAACTATGCTGAAAGTTTTGCCTGGCACAGTAAATCATATCCAAGCAATTAGTTTTTTGTAGCCAAACATTTAAAATTTACACCACACTTACAATGAATATATTAAAGATTGAGACTACTTTAATAAACAAAGTATTACGGTAAGTTCTTTTCAACCCACGCTTACAAGGATTCTAACTTCCGAACAATTTTTAATGAGAATAGATCATAATCTTCTCATAGTACACAGTCCCGCTAACCACTTAGACTAGCACTCAGGCCGTGGCCTTCACGAGCGATGATATTTTCTTTAGAAGGTTACGAACTATTTGATATGTCATTTTCTCTTCATATTCTTACATTCTCCTTTCTCTCATTTTCTCTTCTTATAGTAACACCCATAACACATAAAGTTGGGTTCGTTATATATATAATCTTTTTCGTGAGTTAAAATACCTCCAAACACCTTTGACAAAGGTGTTCGTCGTTGGCGCTTGAGAAAGTTACAAGTTCAGAGCGGGGACAACGGGCAGCGAAGGAGATTGCAAATGTCAACAATGACGGTGGGTTTTCTATGACGCCGATATAAATTTCTTATCAATATCTTCACACCTTGGGCTGAAGATAGAAGAAAGAAAAATTATGAAATGTGATATGCAGTATCTTAAAATATATATAGGAAATTCTACGTGTTCTAAAACTTTTTGGATGCATCACAAAATGTTATGCTACGATTGTATATTCTATAATATCTCCAAATACTCTCAAAACATCCAAAATTTAGTGGATATCTCTATATAATATATCATCTTATTCCCTGCTGGTGCTACTATGTTCTCCTTTGTATCAGTAAGGCCCTCGACTTTCATATCACTTCCCGTCTGGATCTTCTCCATATACAATGGATCGATGCGAATTTGATCACGTCTTGCATTGATTTAATTCTGTCGATGCTGCCAAGATTCTCCTGGGGATGTGGTTAATGATCAAGTGCTTCTAAGAGATGCAGACTTAAATAAAATATGAATATGTTTTGGGGGCAAAGGTGAAATTTCCTGGATATTGATTGATTATCTTAATAATATGAAATTTTTTTTATTTGAGCTATAGTTTTGTCTACATATGCATATATATATATATATATATATATAGCACTGCAAGGAACTAAAGAAGTTGGATGACTGAAAGAACTGTAAAAGGAGATGAACGAAAGGATTAAGGCCTAAAAATTATATGAAATAACATGTAGAAGTTGAGACAACCATGTTAGGGCCTTGCTTTTTCTTCAATTTCTTTGTTTTTTGGGGCTTTTGCGTATCAGTCCCCGTTTTCGTTTTTCGCACGTTTCAGTCCCTGAAAACGTATTTTTAAGGGTTGATTTGCTTTTTTTTTTTTTACAAATCAGCCCTTTGAAAATGTATTTTCAGAAGTAATTTGGGAACTCCCAAAAATAGGGAGGCTGATACGCAATTTTCTGTTGTTTTTTTTTCTTAGATATTTCAGTTCTAAATCTCTAAATCCAATTTGAGCAAGCCATTATAATTAGAATTAGAAAAGGGACAAAGGTGAATAGATGTGCCATCAATGATTATTTGATTTCTATAGCTATTCTTCATAGGCTATATGTCATAAGATATTTTTAGATAATAGAGAAAAACTCTTATTGCTAAAATAATGAAAAAAAAAGGAGAACTAGACATTTAGATTTGCAATAATTAGTCGATGTTGGATGTCGAATAGACAAATTTCATATTTAGATTTACGATGATTAGTATAAATTTTATGATGGTTGATAATCGAGTGTTCAAGGCTCTAATTGTAATAGTCCCACTTTGACAGCAGAGTCTTTAATTCGATATGCATCGCAAATAAAATGATTTTTGAAGTAATGTTAATACCATTTGGCCTCACTTTACTGGACTTTTTAAACTCTATAAAGTTATTATGTGAAAAACCAATAATAAAAAAAATATAGGTATCCTACTAACAGTTTATATTATTATTTCATATATAAGGTTATAACAAAAGGGCTGTGCTTAGTACGGGTTAATCACTAGTTATAATGTAAATGATCATACATGCCTTTTTTAATATTTTATTTTTAAATAATTAAATATTTTTAAATATATTTTTAAAATTTAAGAAAATTAATTTTTTTTTTCACACGCATCGCGGGTGATGTTTCCGCTAGTATACATTTAAGGTGGAAAGGAGAATATTTGGGCATCGCATGCGCGGGCCTATAATATATATATATAGTTGAAATTTTAAAATTTCTAGACAATATTGTTTAAAAATTCAAATTTGACGGATGAATTTGAACAGTTGCAATAGTTGGCTAGTTGTGTTGTTATAACTATTTGATAGTTCTCGTTTTTCTTTTTTTTTTAAATTATTATTTTTATTATTTTGAGATTATCTCGGTGAAATTCGTAATACGAGCACACGTCCCTATAGGGATCTTAAACTTGCAGAAAATTTCACATCCAGCTACAACCAATGGTCTAAAATTGACTACAAGCTTTTTATGACTAGGAGCTCCTGCCACGGATGGTACAACGAATTTTTTAGAAGATTCTACGAGAGATTTCACCGTACGCGAACTCGAATATGAAAAGTAAGGTTTTCTGATACGCCTTCCATCCAGTCGAGCTAATCGCACTCACAACCTCACATTTGTCTAAACTCATGTTTAATAATTTCTAAACTCACACTTTCGCACAGGCCTCATGGCCGAGTTGGAATTATTAGATTAGTCTTTTTTTTTTTAGATTCGCGGGGGAGAAATTATGTCCATAACTGGTCCTCTTTGAGCGACCGTCATAACAGGTAAATCCACGGGTGGCATCAATCCATGTTCCACCAATCGAGTAATCCTATCTTTACGGGTATGGCAGACCACGGTGCACGCCTCCAAAGGAACCTCAAATCGTGCCCATTTTACTTCCCACGAGGTACAGCTGGGGAAACCCTATGACACAGACGCCTGTAGGATTTGAATAAGGGACGCCCCGTTCTTGAGCCGTGCGCCCCACCATCCATCCGATGAGCGCGGGATGAATTATTAGATTAGTTAAACACCAATGAATAGTGCATTACAAATTCGTATTAAAATAGCAGCAGTCGAATATGATCACTCTAAATTCCAAGTTAGACAAGAGTGCTACGCCACTATAGGGGCACCTCTCTGGACTGTGACGCAGAAACATAGAAGAATTGTGCCAATAGTCAAATTATATATATATATATATATAAAGGCTATTCTCAGCTCGATTTGAGAATAGCCTATTCTCAGCTAACATCTCAACCGTTAATTTGTTTTGGTCCAACGGCTGAGATCTAATTTTAACATAACGGAATAAACGATTCACGCCGTTAAGTATTTAACGGCGCCGGTAAGTGTTAAAATTAAATCTGCCGTGTGGTCAAGCAAATCAAACGGCTGAGCATGTTTAACTGAGAATATGCTATTCTTTTTTTTATTTATATATTTTTTTTTTTTTTTTTTTTTAAATTTTTTTTTTTTTTTTTCTTTTTTATTTTTTTATCAGTCGAGCTGAAAATAGCCTTCTCTCTCTCTCCTATATAGTTATATATAATATAAATATATATATATATTATATATATATATATATATATATATATATATAATATATATGTTGCGGTTATGGATATATTCATGTGCACTTCCTCGTATATGAGTGGATAAGCTAGGTAAGACCTAATGCGGGCAACGTCTAGCTCCTGAAATTACATGGGGTTTTAAAAAAACAAAAAAACAAAAAAACAAAAAAACAAAAACCACATCAATTTAACTATCCGTGGTTAAACGTCGGGACTTCACCCAGGCTCCATTTGCTATTCGGTTCAGTTGGTGTTGTTAGGGTTTTCCTTCTAGTTTCTACTTCGGCGGCGTCACTTTCCGACGAGGACCACCCCTTGAGGATTTAGGGTTTTGCCAGCGCTACTTCTAGTCTCTCTCTCCCATCCCCATGGCGGCGACTAAATCCAAGAAGAGACCCGTCGCCGCGGACGTCGCTGCTGCTGCCACAGATTCGAGTACCGATCCCAAGGCATCATCAGCGGAGACTAAGAAGTCGACGAAGCCCGGCCACGAGATCGACGAGATCTTCGCCGAGGCCAAATCCAAGAAAAAAGATAAGAAGACTGTAACCGAAGGTAGTCTCAAACCCAATGGCAAGACGATGAAGAATAATAACAAGAAGAAGAATACGAAGTCGGGGGAGGCCGCGCTCGAAGCCGACGCTCCAGAGAAGAAAGCAAACCGGCGGCGAACGGCGGATGGATTGGCGATTTACTCGGCAGACGAGCTCGGATTCGGTAAATCTAGTGCAGGCGGTACGCGACTTTGCCCCTTTGATTGTGATTGCTGTTTCTGATTGAAAATTTTACTTTTTGTTTGTGCCTTTCGATTTAACTTGTAACAACTTTGTGTCTCAGTTATATCTTAAGTTATACAAATTGATTTTGAGATAATTGGGAACTAATTTATGGATTCTAAATCATATGAATTCAGTGAATTATTACCTCAGATGTGTCTTTTGCTTCATGCAAATATCAAGAATTGGTACGAATTCCATTTTGTTTGTAGGCACCCATTCTTACTGTCGCGTGGATATAGAAAATTTAAGAATCATCATGGGCAATGGATTCTCATAGGTATAGTATAGTCACTTCTTACAAGTCTGAAGTTTGCCGAAGAGGAAACATCGAAAGCAGTGCGAATGTAGTAGAAAAGCAGGATTCATATAATTCAGTTATAACATTCGAGGAGACGAAGAAGAGCTTTGAACTCTGCTCGACATTTCTGAAATCTCATATCAGCACGCACAGTAGGGCTGGACATTACCTGCTCTATCTGAAAAATTTGGAACTGACCCGAAATGCACTAAATTTCCGGTTCGGTCTAGGATGGTTTCGGCCTATGTCGACGTTTCGGTATTACTGGATCAATTGGATTGCTTTCTTCTATTTGCTCTGATTGGAATCTCGACCTGATGGTCAAGACCATCGGCAGGCCTGTTTCTAACAAGCGTGGGATCGGCGGAGCTTTTTACAACCCGCTTTCAAGAGAAGAGGAACTTAATGAATTCGAACATAGTGCGGAAGCCTTATTTTTTTAGGAGTTTGATGGATATCAGCCTTGACGCTAGGTCAAGCCTTATTTTCTAGGAGTATGATGGATATTGGCCTGGACGCTAAGTCGAGCCTTATTTTCTCGGATTATCCGAGCCTTATTTTCTAGGAGTATGATGGATATTGGCCTTGACGCTAAGTCGAGCCTTATTTTCTAGGAGTATCCAGCCTTGACGCTAAGTCGAGCCTTAAAGTATGATGGATATTGGCCTTGACGCTAAGTCGAGCCTTATTTTCTAGGAGTATGATGGATATTGGCCTTGACGCGAAGTCAAATTAGTCTTATCGCTTACTCGATAGGAATAGGGTATTTTTCTCCTCGTCGTTGTTGCTTCGCTTCTTACATTATTAACAAGAAACGGATCTATTTTTATGCTTCGTTTTGTCACCTTCAAAATCGATGCTTAGGTCGATCCGTTGGCATATTATTATTTTTCACCGAGGGGGTGGATCGAAGCAATTGCAGCGCAAAATTGACCTAAAACGAGGCCAACCGTCTACGTCTACTGACAGCGTAGAAAATATCGATGTTCAGAAATCAAGACCCTCGCTTTTCCCCGTTTCTTAAGTCGGTCGAGTACGCTTCCTCCCTGCACAGCGGGTGATAAGCTTCCTCACTCCGATCCGATCGAGCAGAAGCTTTCTCAGACATTGGCAAGGACATTCTCCATACATGAATTACGGCATGAATAAAGCTTGTCCACCCCACAAATCACCCAATATTTCACCCAAGGCCATAAAAATATCTCGAAAATCGTGCCCACACCCCCACCTTATCCGGTGAACCGCACCACTTTCCCTTAAAAATGCATTTCTCCATGTTGGGAAACGTATTTTGGTGAATTTTTAGAAGAAATTGTGGGATCGCTAGTATCGCTCTTACGGCATTGGTCGGAGGGGAATCATACGTACAAACATACATACACATATTTTTGAGAGTTATACCATAATCTCTCAACAATCAGAGATATCCCATGAGATTCCCAAGTCTAAATTTACAAAAGAGCAGCAGCTACATGAGACCCACACATATGGGCTTCATCCTTATTGCTCTAATAACATACACAACATATATACATTTCCTTTCCGATATATATATATATATATATATCCTTTGCGAGCTCTCCTAAATTCTACTATTCGCTAATTCGTTCGTATACGCGATCCACTTGCTTCATTTATAGAGGACCCGGGAATGTCCCTGCGGCCAATTGCTCATTCCACGCCACAATCTTCATATGCATGAATGCAAGTTATTAGCCATATCGTCCATATAGCAGCGAAAGACCATCCATACGTATGCAAAAGATAATTAATTTTTTTTTAAATTTATTTAAGGGAAAAATATCTGTACAGACAACTTCTAATATACTAAATTTAAACTATTTTAACTTTTAAATAAATATATTAAAATATAAGATATCGACAAACTTTATTTTGTATTTATATTTTAGTGTGTGTGTGTATATATATATGAAAAAAACTATCCATTTTCAACAAATTATCCAACAAACTACACACAATCAATTTTCATCACATACGCGTCTTGTGATCTACACAATTATCTTGTGATCCGTAAACAATCAAAATTACAGTTATACCCATCGTGACGTGTGATTTTGATTGTGTGGTTTTTGAGGATGCATTATATATATATATATATATATATAGTGGGAATGTAGAAAAGAGATAGGTATTTGCTCACCATATATATATATATATATTATATATATATATATATAGAGAGAGAGAGAGAGAGAGAGAGAGAGAGAGAGGAGGGGGGTGAGGGGGGGGGGGAATGTAGAAATAAGAGGTAGGTATTTTGCTCACCCACTCAGTGGGACAAAGTGACCTGTAGTACTTAGCAAACTTCTGGCACTCTGGTGCTCCTTCTCCCTTTGCACGTATACACCTGAAACAATCAATAAAACCATTTGATCCAAAGGCCTAGATCTTTCATACCCATCCCAAGAGCGAACATTTTGTTAGACGATCGTGCACAAAATTAACCAAAAGTCTCCAAAGCTCAAACTTAATTAACCGATGTACAACATCTCAGATCCTGCTTTTACTTTTGTTCCACCATTTTAGAAAAAAGAAAACTAAAAATGTTATACTCTCTAATTTTTATATTCAAATATTTTTTAAAATTTGAAAATTCCATATTTTTTAATAATTAAAATTAAAAGTATTAAAATATTATTATTTTTTTAAAAAAAAAATACTAAATATAAAAATTATAGAACATACATAAATTTATCTTTTCTGTATCTATTTTTTTTAAAAAAAAATATATTATTTTGCATATTAAATTAAAAAACTATTTATAGATGCATGATCTTAAAATTATATATACGTGATTTGGACTAAGTTCATAAGTTTTTCTTGCAAAAATACTTGGATAAATGTATTAGAAATACTTGGATAAATGTAGTATATTACAGAAAGGTTGTTTACAGAAGTTCGTAAGACGTTTCCAAAGCCCAAAGAGAAAAGAGCAGGCAACAATAATTAAAGACAAGATGATAAATCAGCACTAATTTTGTACCATTATTCTAAAATTTTAATAATTACTCAAAACACAACTACATAATATTTTTTAAAAAATAAAATAATAAATAATAAATGTTGGTACACTATACACGAATAAGTATAAAATAGTATTTTAAAATAAAAAATCTTTTACAATTACAAAATATTTTAAAAAATAAATATAAAATAGTAGGGCGTATTTCAAAAAGTTTTGAAAAGCAGTACACTTTTGACAAAACTTCAAGATTAAACCATTTCTGAAAAGTCGACCCAAAAAAAAAAAATTTAAAAAAAAAAAAAACCATTTATGAAAAATTAACATTGAACACTCGTTAGGCAACTAATGCATACCTGTGGTACTCAATGTAGCGGGTGAAGCAGTGCCGCGTTTGGTTGGTGGTGGGGAAGCGGAAGTCCGCCGGAGCGGTGCCGACTTCCAGAATGTTCTCCGGCAGAGCACCGGGCTCCACGTCCGGCGTCTCCATCACCGCGCCCGGCTCGTGTGGCGGGCGCGGTGCCTGCTCGCCGCTCGCCACCTTGTTCACGTCCCTCGCCCGCATCTTGTCATGGGGGTCCACCGCCGCGCTCGCCATCATCCCAGCTCTCTTCTTCTTCTCTCTCGGAAGCTCACAAAGCTCTCTTATCTCTGTAAATTAAAAATTATTATAGAGTATGTTGAGCAGCTGTAGAAAAATGGCGGAGAAGTGCAGAGACTTCCAGATGGCGCTGCTGCTGTTGGCAATGGCCACGTAGTTCGTAAGAGCAGGGAAGAGTGAGGATACAATACTCAGCAATCCACATGAGTAAAATTTTACGATAATTACATATTAATTCCCAAAAATCAACGGAAACGTTTCAATACCTAAAAATATATTTTTTTTACATTTAAAAATATATTTTTAAAATTTTAAAGTAAAATTTTGAAGAACTAATATACAATTATTTCTAAAATTTTTGTAAAATTTGAAAAAAGAATTTCTAATGATAGAAGGTGAAAGTTAAATGTGAGGATTTTTTTATGAATTTGAAATTTTTGTAAAAGCATGCATGTGCTCACTTTACAGATTTTACTATTATAATTTTAAAAACATTATTAAGCACTTATTAGTGCATCAGAAATCACAATAAAATACTATGACATTAATTTGGATCGTATCCATAGTACCAGATTAATAATACTTTTTTGTTAGATTTTTGCTATTAACTAGGAGCATTAGTGGTCTTCCTTCTTTATATTGGAATGTACGGTAAATATTCTAAAGCATATAATTGTATTAGCTCTATCAGGAATTTTAAATAATCATAATTATCAGAATAATCAGTAATTCTGATAATTCGAAACATTAGACGTGCATGAAGATGAATGTGTGTGACATCTCCCATGATGTCTCCCTAATCATGTTAATTAAATAAGGCCAAGATTTTGATAATATTATTTAGTTAAAAAATAGTTATTATTGTGAATTTCTAGCCAAGTGAAAACTCCCATATTTTTTAAGCGAAATGGATAACAATAAACCACAGAATTTTATAACTTCGAGTGAAGAATGAATCAAGTTAGTTTGGTATATTAAAAAAAAAGTTTAGTGAACCATAAAGTAATAAAAATGCATTTAAATTTTGAAAATACTAATAATCCTTGGGAGTTTCCTTATATCAATTATACACTGTTAGTCTTCATTTTGTTATGACATAAGAGAATTTTGTATTTTTGTATATTTAAAATTCGAAATTGGCTTATTCTGCAAAAAAAAATCTATATAATTTCTTTTCCAATGTTTGAATTAACTAGTAGTAAATTATTATTGTTTTACTAAGTAGAAAAAAAAAATTCATTAATCACTTACTGATGGTTTTTTTTGCTGGATTCCAAGTTAAAAATCTGCAGCTCTTTTTCTTAGGACGTGATAAGTATGATATCTGTGAAATGTTCTAAACCGTCGCGCATATAAAGCATTGAGCAAAAAAGCATTATTCCAAAGTTAGAAAGTCACATACTTATTAAAAAAGGGTAATATTTGAGCGTACGGATGATTTTACGGATTCCAGTGCAGAGCACGTAAAAAACGCATTTTCCACGCATGGAAAATGCTCTTGACAGACAACGTATTTTTCATATGTTCCATGCTTAAATTCATATAAAATCATCCGTGCAACAAAGTATTTTTCTAATTAAGCCACAAACAATTTTCTAAATATTTGTTAAAAATTTTCTGACCGAGGCTGTTATAATGTCAAGAAAGGTTGCGGCAGATGGAGTCACGATTTAACCAAGGGCGAAGTATTATCAGGCCATTAATAGTGTCTTAATATGGTAACTCGGCATTCCTTATTTTGAGGATACGGTTATTTAATTAGAAGCAAAGTATTTTAGAATTTAGGACGGCGAATCATATATATATATATATATATATATATATATAATTTAGCCATAAAAAGACAGACTCGGTTATCTCACCTCTGGTATAATAATAAATAGCGTTCTGCCTCCTGTGAACGTAGGCATCTTTACCGAACCACGTAAATTTCGTGTGTTTGTGATTATTTTTTCGTTATCGTAATTTTATTCCTAAATCTAACAAACAGCGTACTATCAGCGACATATACAAACAGTAAAAATCAAAATCCGGCCCGTTTTAAAATGCCACGACCGCCAGCCGGCTATGGCCCACGGATCCTCCACCACCGTCTTTGAAAATGCCACGACTGCCAGCCGGCTCTGGCCCATGGATCCTCCACCACCTTCTCCATGGCTACCACCGCCGTCATCCTCTATCTTCCTCTCTCCTCTAGCGCCTTTTCGCCGCCCACAACCTCCTTATTCTCCTCCTCTTCGTCGCGATGGCTGCTGTCTGCTCCCTCTCCGCCGCCCTCCACCACTCTCCTCTCTCTCTCTTTTGCTTCTCTAAAACCCTTTCAACTCTCCCTGCTGGCGCCTTCTTCTTATGGGCTTGTATTTTATAGGAGATTACACATCAGCTCCTCCCATACTTAAAGTTTGCTAATATTTTATTTTATCCGTTAATTTTGACATTCTAAAATATTTATTTAAAAATATTTTTATAGAAATTTTTAATATAAAAATTATAACTTTTGATAAAATTTATAATTTTTATATTTTTTTTTAAAAATATTTTAAAATTTTAAAATTTAGCGGATTAATAGATTAATTTAAAAATTCACTAAAACTTTAAGAAATACGTAACGGAGAGGATCTACCCCGAAGATCGGTAGTGTCTTGCAAACATAAAACTCCTTTTACCATACCAAAAGTTCTCCCTAAATTGCTGCACCGTCTCCATGGCGTTCTGCAAGTTATCCATGGTGGATCCTCTAACTTTCTGGGATTTTCATTCACCTTATTGTCCATGAAAGAAACGTTGTCCTTGTCGTCATCCATGTCTTAGCTTGCTCAGACACTAGGTAGCACAGATACGGACGTGAGAACACGACACGGCATGACAGGGAGACTCTAAAATTCAAAAAAAAGAAAAAAAAGATACGGATACGGCTTAAGTGCTAATATAATAGGACACGGGTACGGCAGTAGAGGCGGCGTTCTGGGTCTTATCCCACGCATATGTTGTCTTTCTCTTTTGTTCTTTCATCGTATCATTTTTTTCTGAGCCTGTAACCCAAAAGAAAAGTAAAAATTTATTATATTGCAATTAGTGTTTATTGGTAAAGATGGAGTATTTAAAGAGACAAAATTACTCCACCAGCCTGTAAAAGCAGTTTAAAAAATGACATGTTGCCGAGCGCGGTTAGTTCGACTGAATTATTTATGACTTTGAGATTTCTACGGGACATGCACTCATAGTACGTGTTCAGGTATGATAATCTAAAAAAAAAAGTGACATTTTAGGAGAAGGCATAAACATTGAGTTAAATGTTTATATGAATTTAGCCGTCAAATATTTGTATTTATACATTTCAAGGACTTTCAATGTCTCTATAAATTTTTATATCTATTATTTAAATTCAATAATTTGGTACTCTAAAGATGATACGTGGCGAATGAAAAGAACATACAAAGATACACATGGCATAATTTCGAAGATCAATTTTATTTTACATATTATATTATTATTATATGTAATTTTGGTTGTCTATTCTTCTTAACAAGATAGAATCCTTAGAAGTTGTGGCCTTGTATCTAGCCGTTATATTAATGTCTCATGGTTCATAGATCAAATAGTTCATACATATGTAAGTTTGGCCGCTACGTTCAGTTTCTATCCTATATCTTAATCGAAAATAGAACAGTACGATAGTCTCTTACAACTTACGCTTGTTAGGATTCGAACTTCTAACCTATACTTTTAAATGGACAGTCTGTGTTCGTATTTCGAAATCAATTTTCGCTAATCAACTGAGTCTAACGTTGATTAGTATTATCCATTTGGTTTGTGCGCGTAATTAGTCCAAATTAATTAAAAAAAAAAACATTATAAGTTCTTTTTGGATATGTGATCGCTAAGTTCGATTTATATCCTATATTTCAATCGGAAATAAAATAGTATGGTACTTCTTTCCAACTCACGTTTGTTAGAATTCGAACTTTCGACCTTTTGTTTATAAGAGAAAGACTGCGGCGATCTTTCAGTAACTAACCTCGTTAACTAACTGGACCAATACTAGTTAGTGTTAACCATTTGGTTTATGCACAAACATAATCGTATCTCAACATCCACTATAATTACCATGAACCAATGTGGAGCACGACGCTTTGGTTTCTTGTGGAGTGTCTTTGATCCAGGAGGATCCCAAAACCCCCTGAAGAGGCCGAGGCCGAGGTGACCATATCACCGAGGTCGAGGTGAGACATGACCGTTATCGTGATGTCAGCGATATCGACGTCGAGGTGAGACTGTACCGAGGTGAGAAGCCTTGCCGAAGCCGAGGCAGAAGCACATCAGAACAAAACTAAGACGAAGACCGAGGTGTCTACATTACCGAGACCGGACAAAACCGATGTCGAAGTACAACCAGAACAGAAGAGAACCGAGACTCACGCCAAGGTAAAACTATATCCGGAGTCGAGGCGAGCTTCAGCCGAGACCGAGGCGATACAGAGAGGATCCGAGGCGATGCAAATAAGACCCCGAGACGGAAGAGTCGGAAGAGAAAAATGCAGAAGTTGAAGGATCAGAAGACCAACAGGCGGAAGACTAAATGATGATGGTTACAAGGCATCATTATTAAGATAGTTATGAGAAATTATTTGTATTAATGAGAAGCATATAGTATTCCGGAATCCCTTGGGTTATTTCAGGACTTCCCTATAAATATGTATGTTTCGTTACTCGAGAAAAGGAAGAATATAGAGAAAAAGTACTTCATTATTATATATATATTATATTTCATTCCCAGATCCATATCTATAACACCTGTATAGCCTTCTACTCGATAGATCCGCATTAGACGAAGTTCACAAGCCCGAACCCAGTCCAGATCAATATTGGACAACATTTATTTTTGTTCAGGCAACTATTTTTCTAAGGTTTAAATATATTTTATTATTTATTTTGTAATATTGAATGGTATGAAATTAACTACACTTTCAATTTTAATAACTGAAAATACATCTATTATTGCAATAAAAACAGCAACCCGACCTGGCCGCAAACATTCTCATATATGTATTTCCCCACCAGGTTGTCTGATGGCGGAGCATGGACCTGCATGTAAAAGGTTCAATTGTTTTTTTTTTTTTCTTTCTTTTTCTTTTTTTTTTACTTTATGAATGTCGAGTTTAATTTTAATCCTACATTTTGAATGAAAATAGAGTGGAACGTTAAATTTCTATAATTCTATCAACTCACACTTATTGGAATTCGAACTTTCAATCTATTATTTATGAGAAATATATCATGATTTTGCTAATCAATTGCATCAATATTGATTGATAGGTTCAAGTGTATCGGAATACACAATTTTTAGACTAGAATTGTTGCTGTTTAGAGCTGCCACTAAAGGAGCCTTGGCATAAGTGAGGTTTTCTCGTCAATTCGTTGGTCGATAACACAATGCCAAGCCCTATATATATATATGAAGGCTATTCTCAACTCGTCCTGAGAATAGTTTATTCTCAGCTAACATCTCAGCCGTTGATCTGCTTGATCTAGCGGCTGAGATTTAATTTTAACACTTAACGGCGCCGTTAATAATTTTAGCTGAGATGTTTGCATTAGGATAACACTTACACCTACAAACATACAGCAACACAATATTAACACTTAGGACATATAGATAGACTCTAATAGCTTTCCTTAACATCGACGAGATGGAAGGTGGCTGCTAGATAGGGATCCTCATAATCTCTCATAATTAAAATAATTTAGGTTAAAAAAAAAGAAAAAAGTTAGGGGAAAAAAAGCAAAAAAAGAAAAAGAAAAAGCAAGAGTCATGGTTTTGAGTTACTTGCTACAAAAGTAACGACCCCGTCTCCTTACACTTTTCGGAAGATTGACTTTCTTATTAATTATGGAAGAGGCAGGTCAAACTCATATATAATATATATTATATATATAGACTATCTCCACTTCGATAGGAGCTCGGCCCGCTCCTGCTCGACGTCCGACCGTTGGATCACGGCGATCCGAGGCTGAAATCCGACCCGAGCTCTTTCAAAAACACGCCGCATTGATGTCAGCCGTCGATCGCCGAGGTTGATCCGACGGCTGAAACCGATGCCGAGTTCTTACAAAACACGCGCTGATCTCAGCCGTCGGATCGTCGCGATCCGACGGCTGCTGAGTCACAGGAGCGTAGCCGGTGCTCCTGTCGAGTGGAGATTAGCATCTATATTATTAAATATATATATATATATATATATATATCTCCACTCAACAGGAGCTCAGCTCGCTCCTCTCAACTCCACAGCCACGGCGATCCGACGGCTTAGATCACGCGCGTATTTTGGAAGAGCTCGGGTCGGATTTTAGCCGTCGGATCGCCTCGGCATCTGACGGCTAAAATCACGCGCGTATTTTTGAAAAGCTCGGGTCAGATTTCAGCCGTCGGATCGCGGCGATCCGACGGCTGCGAAGTCGACAGGAGCAAGCTGTGCTCCTGTCGAGTGGAGATTAGTCTATATATATATAAATATATATATTAATATATAAATATATATATATACCTATATATATATAGGTCAAGTAAACGAAAAGAGAAATTTGACTTGGTCTCTAGCATGATTAGGATCACTGTGATGGAGGACCAAACGTATCGCCCTCGGACTAATATCCCGTGGAATGAATGTGATTCACGGGTCTATAGCTGGTGCAAACAATGAATGAGTTAAAATTGGAAGTGATTCGGTCAGATTTTGATCTATTAATAAACGTTTGAAAACAGAAAAATAGCTGTGAAAGTAACTCAAACAATCACATGACACAAATAAATTTTATGTGAAAATTCTCGTCCAAACTGAGATAAAAACACGAGCATTCATGCGACGAGCGATACAAAATTATCAATTATCATATGAATCGCGCACGTCCGGACCGAGATATATTCGTCCTTATTCCAACCGAGTATAGGAAATTATCAATTTTTCTTTTGTTTTTTTTTTTTTTAAAAAGAATGATACACACTATGTGCGATATTTTTTGGCAAGCCGTTAAATAAAAATATTTACATGTCGTAATTTTCAGAATAAAAAATATAGAAGTTTTAAAATTATAAATTTTGGGAATATAAAAATTTAGAAATTCTTTTTATTCGGTCTAGGCAAGACGACGTGCACGATTCATACTTCGGAGAAAGTTCTATAACTGCTACAAACTGCAAAGCGTCCATTTAATGCACGTGAGGATTACTATTGGATAGACGGAGTATAGAAACTTGGTATAATTACTGTTGAGCCCTCCACCTAAAATGTTTTTTACTTTGCATCCCTCCATTTTAGATTCTTATTGAACATTCCATATTTTACTGTTTATTTTTTTTTTTTCACGGACGAAAATATTCCACTCCAATATTTAAACGTTATTTTTAGACGATAATTTCAACACCCAAAATAAATATTTAAAAGTATTGTTTGGAAAAATTTTTAGCATAAAAGTTGTAAATGTACAACTTTTATGTTGGAATTTTTTTCTAAAAATTACTTTTAAATATTTATTTTGGGGTGTTGAAAAAATGATTAAAAATATTAGAAAAATTTTTTTGAAAAAAAATTATACTTTAAAAGTTGAAGATCTTAGGAAGACCTAAACTTTTTATGTTGAAAGTTTTTTCAAAAAATATTTCTAAATATTTATCTTGGGGTATTTAAAATAGCACTTAAAATAGGATTAAAATGTCAAAACACATTGGGATGGAGAGGTTTTTTTTTGTGGGACAACTTTTTATGGGGGGCTGATATGATGGAATGAAACTTAGAGGAGCTGTCTAGTAAAGTTAGAAACTTAAGGGGGTCTGTCTTATAGTTTTTTTTTTAGAAATTTTTGGATGTAATGGTTATATGTCAGTATGTGTAACGATTAAAAAACAATTATTTCAAAATATTTTTTTAAAAAAAATTTAACAATAAAATTATAAATTTTAATGAGATTTACAATTTTTATATTCAAATTTTTCAAAAATATGTTTTTAAAATTGTGTTTTGGAGCTCCAAAATATAAAAAGTTTAAAGCGGATATAAAAATTGTTTGAAAATCTGTTGTATTTGTTAAACTTTAGAATCCCATATACCTATAAGAAAAGTTGGGGATACCATATTTGGTTGAGATCCAGATCAATCAGTCAGCGCATATTTATCGCGCGACGGTCTCACGATCATATGTGACAGTTCCGATGAGCAATTCCTACGTCTGTATCTTATGAGCGCTCGACGATTTCAGCGTGATCTGCTACCTCGGACCAGGCTGAGGTTTGTAACGATCGTCTCGGTCCAATTTTAAATATTTGATTGGTAATATTCTTATAACATGCGGTAGGCCAGATCCGTCGCTATATCACGTTTGTGTCAACCTAATCAATGCCCAAACATTTCAGAATAAGGGGAGAACATCCGTCATTTAGTCCGGTCAAAAACTTCTAGCAGCAATACAAAACAATTCCATCGGACCAATATCTAATTAAATTTTGTCCCCAACTTTTTTACCCAAAAAAAAAAAATAAAAAAATTCTATACATACATACTAAAACTGAGCAGAAAAAGACAAATAAGGTACTGTTCAATGAACAGTAACTCGGTTTTTTCCTTTTTCATTTATATATATTCTTTTTTTACGCTGCCTGCTTTTGATTTTTTTTTTCCCATTTTTGTAATTTTTGTCTTTGCCTCCTCTTCCGCCGGTTTCGCTCCTCTGTTGCCACTTCCCTATCGTCGCTGTCGACTCCAGTAACATTTGCGCTGCCCGACATTTCTAATGAGCTTTTGTTATTATTTGTCTTTTGCAGTTTTTTATATTGGTTTTTGGGTTTCATTTTTATATTTTTTGACGCTGCCTACTCTTGGTTTTTTTTCCATCTTTCTATTTTTTTTGTCTTTGCTTCTCTTCCGCAGGTTGCGTTCCTCTGTTGGCACTCCATCATCGTTGTTGCTGACTCTAGTGACATTTGTGCCGTCTGACATTTCTGATGAGCTTTGGTTGTAATTTTACTTTTGTAGTTTTTTTTTTAATCTTCTTTTGGACTCAACAATTTATAATTTTTTACATCTCACAATCTTAACGATGAAAGAAAAAAAAAGGTGTAAAGTCTAACTCTTTCATTAATCTTCGTTCGAAAGTTAGATTGATGTCAATGAACAAAAAATTTTAATTTTAGGTAAACGAATTTTATTTTCCTTTTTTAAATTATTTTTGGGTTGATGTAAGTAAAAATATGTTTTTTTTTAACTTTTATGTTGATGAGATCTGAGAGATAGGATCCAAATTAGAAAGATACAAAAAAATGCAAAAGAAAGTTAATAAGTGGAGAGAGAAAGTGTAAGAGTTGTGATTGGTTGACCAGGACGGTGGCAGAGATACGTGGTAGATGGGGAGAGAATGGCAGTGGGTAATGCTCCTACCGCTTACCGCATGTGAAGGTAACCGTCTACCGCATCCTTATTTTTCTACCGCTTATCAATTTCATCTTATATATTTTAACTCTGTTTTTTTTTTGTTTGTGGACCTGGTCACCTTAAGTTTTACTGTTTTTTCTTTCCTTGCAGTTACCTTTCTGAAGATCATTGAGAATTATAATCGGTACTGCGAAGAAAGGTGAGGACGTTTCAAAATAGCTTATCCTTTTACTCGTAAAAATCTAATTAGATTGGTTCAACTTCGGATTGGAAGGTAGCTAACGTAATGAACTATGTTGTCAGTCAAAGCGGATCATGGAATCTCGCGTGGCATAGACGTAATACGAGGTGCTATATTTTTATAGAAATTAAATTTATAGCAAATAATTCTTACGTCCATTCTCCCGACCAACACTCTGGAAATCTGAGATATAGCATTTTATGAACTGGAGAGCTCTGCCATAAAATATAGAGATTTTTATTTCAAAAAAATCGTACGTGGATTTTGTCTTACAGACTCGAATCTGAATGGTATGTTTTCTGAAGCACCTCCAACCGGTCAAGCTAATCCTACTTGGTCAAAGCAAATCATCATCTATAATACTAAGACGTAAATATAAAATTTTGTAATTGTATTTTTTTATTTTAATATAATTATTTAATAATTAAAATAAATTAAAATATATATAATAATTATTATAAATATATATCGCTTATAACTCAGTTTTTTCTCTCCTTTCAACCAATGGGGCCTTTCACCCTCTTTTCTCTCTCTATCTCTCCTCTCTTCATCTATTAATTGTGCTATTTTCGAAAAATGTCATTCTAACTTCGGACTGTCCCTTAGATGTTTGTCGACATTTTCATCTAACGCCACACTAGATTAAGGCAAAAATATATTATAAAAGAAAAAAGCCATGATGAAAAACGACAGATCAAACATCACTGATATGATAAGCGTTCCCCTCTCTTCTTTAGATTTTCAGATTAGATTTGTTTTTATTTTATGAATTTATATTTTTAGATTTTTTTTAAAAAATATTTTTAGAAAAAATATGATTCTTAATAAATTAGTTTGATTGGAAGAATTAAAAATAATTTTTAGTTATATAATTTAAATTATAAATTTTACTACTTCTAAATTTTAAAAGTAATTTTTAATTATTTTAGCACATGCTGTGAATCTATTAAATTACACAACAAGAGGACCAAATTTAGATTTGCATGGAATTACCTGAGAAATAAGTCAATAACCCTCTTTGCATTCGGATACGGTTCATTTTTCGGTTGAGTTCGAACAGCGGAATATAGAGAGGATTCCTCAATGGGAATCTCGCGCCCCCTGGATAGACGTATTTACTTCTAGTTCAGGTCTTTTTCATTCCCAGGCGATACAATTTACGACCGTCTCCGACATCCTGGAGTCGCAAACTCAAACAAGCAACGTAGTCCGCGGGAAACCTGCAACCTCTTCCTCTTCGAATTTTGAATCAATCGCGTGAATCAATCGATCTCATCGACGCCATGGATCTATCGGATGTCTCGCGCAGAACTCTCCTCCCAAGCTTTCTCTACACGTCATCAAAACGAAGCATCATGGGTGAGAATTTGAGCTCGCCGGCGTCGGCGGCGGCAGAGGGATTGGCGAAGCAGGTGATGATCGGAGCTCCGAGCGAGCCGTCGAGGAAGATCGAGATGTACTCGCCGATGTTCTACGCCGCTTGTACTGCCGGTGGAATGCTCTGCTGTGGCTTGACGCACACGGCAGTCACCCCGGTTGATCTCGTCAAGTGTAATATGCAGGTAAAATACATTGTTCATATCATCCTATAAATTTGTGTTTTGATCCCGTAGGCTACATACGCTCGTACGTATGGTAAGCCATACATCACGAGCGTATGCATTTAAAAAGAAGATATTGTGATTATTTTAAAAAAAATTAAATTAAAAAATATAGATTTTGATAAAATGTATATATTTTATATATACTTTTTTTTTAAATATATATATTTTATAATTCTAAAGTTTAACGGATTTAAAATAAAATTTAAAATTATTTTAAAAATCAGTCTTAAATCCGTTAATTTTTTTAGTTCCAATTACTAATTTAAAAATATTTTTAATATAAAAATTATAGATCTTATTAAAAATCTAAATTTTATGCTTCATTTTTTTTAAAAATATAATTATAAATATATTTTTTAATCCATACACTCATGCGTATAGTAATCCCATACACACGAGCATACGTATATGAAATTTAAAGGATATATATATATATATATATCCTTTTATTTGATCTGAAAGTTAGTGTACCCAATCTAATTTTACGTTAAGCTGCACGATATCGGGCTCAATATTTTGCGTTAACTTCCCGATATCAAACAACTTTAAAATTAATTTATTTTCAAATGATCCATTACTGGAATTAATATTCATGGATAATACGCCACCTTTCTTTCAGATAGACCCTTCAAAATACAGGAGCATATCATCAAGTTTTGGAGTTTTGCTCAAAGAACAAGGGATTAAGGGTTTATTCAGGGGTTGGGCGCCAACTTTACTTGGTTACAGTGCTCAAGGAGCTTGTAAATATGGCTTCTATGAGTTCTTCAAGAAATATTATTCCGATTTAGCCGGACCGGAATATGCTGCCAAGTATAAGACCTTCATCTACCTCGCCGGCTCCGCCTCTTCCGAGCTAATTGCCGATGTGGCTCTCTGCCCTATGGAAGCGGTGAAAGTCCAGAGTCCAGAGCGCTTGGTTTTGTCCAAGGGGCTACTGTTCCCGATGGATTCCCCAAGCTTGTCAGATACCGAAGGCTATTCCGGGTCATGTGTAGCCAAATATTATTGCTATTATCTATATTATATGATTTAGATTGTATTAGGAAATATCAAACGACTCCATACTAGAGAATGTATATTGATAAGGTATTCTCCCTATTGCTTTTTCTCTTTTTGCAATTTGGTGCTTCTTTAATTCATTTACCATGTCTCACTGATCCTCAGGTGAGTTACAAAGGATTGGTTCCACTTTTAGCGGCGTCCTCTCCTTTAAAGTCTTCCTATCCATTCATTACTTTCTTCTATATTCTTTAATCTTTACACGAAGTCAATTATAATCTTAGGCATTTTTTAGCGGGATAATTACTAATCTACCTGCTGTATTTTATGCCGCTTCCTTAAATAAATTTTAATTTTTTTTATAATTGTTAAACCAAACTAAAACACATATTTACATTCGTTGATCTTAGTATTGACATCACATTATATTAGCTACTTATCACTTAATATATGATTCACACTATATAGTTGGTCTTACATTCTATTAATTGTATAATTTAACATTTGTTTTTCAGAAAACCATCAATATTCCAAAATCATGTTTGAGTATTTCCCAGTTTTTATTGTTAAAGAATATATAAAAACTCCTCAGATCATTATTAAAGCAATTTTTTTTTAAAAAAAGTTTTAATATAAAAAATTATAGAATATCAAAATCTATTTTTTTGAAAAAAAGTGTGTGTGTGTGTGTGTGTTTATTTACTGATTTCGTAAGATTTTTTAAAATAAGATATTTATTTGAAAAAAAGATTTGTAAAGTAGGATTTTTGTCAGAAAAAAAAAAAAAACTTTTTTTTTTCTGATAGTATGTTAAATTTTGCAGATACGATGATGAAATTTGCATCTTTCGAGAACATCGTTGAGCTGATATACAAGCACGCAATTCCAAAACCCAAGAACGAATGCAGCAATACTGTACAGCTCGGCGTGAGCTTCGCCGGTGGTTATATTGCCGGCATATTCTGCACCTTGGTTTCTCATCCCGCTGACAACCTCGTTTCCTTCCTCAACAATGCAAAGGGTGCAACTGTTGCCGATGTAAGTCTTTTATTATTATTATTATATTATTATTATTATTATTTTTTTAATGTCGGTTGGCTATTCTCTTTCTTCCACCGGCGAACCTACGGAGGAGGTTGGTCAACGCAGCCGCCGTATTCGGCTGAGCGGGCGTCAGTATGGCCGCGCACGGCCGCACGGCCCACCGCTTGCCGTCCTTTGGCGGCGAGCCTGCATCCGCCTCTATTTTCTGCCTACTTAAAAATAAATAAATAAATAAAATACTTATAAAATTAGTCCAAACAAATAGCTACAATTATTTATGATGAAAAAGATAAATTTTAATGTGTTTTACGACTATTTTATTCAAAATTTTCTAAATAATACTTATAATATTTTTAGTTTCTAAATTTTTTTTTAACTAATAAAGATTTTAGAGTTTTAGAACACCTATATAGATGTAGTTTTGGAAAAACCTTTGGATATACAAGTTAGAGCAAACCAAAATTAATTTTTGTATATTTATTTTCTAAAAAAGCACTTACACATATACCAAAACAAATGTTGTTATTAGATCTTTATTGAAAATAATATAAAGGTCAATTTTCCAATAAAATATGGCCGGACCCGACCAAATCCGACCGACGGGATCCAACCTGACCCAAACCGGACCCAACCCGATCCAAACCAGCTAGGTAAGGTCGGGTCCGAGCACAAACCTGATGTGGTTCGGTTCCGGCCGGAGGCGAACTCGATCCGAGTTTGAACATAATTATAAAAAAAAGTGAGTTTATTTGGTGCGACAACACAAAAGCAAGGGTTTATTTGTAATTATTTCTTGCTAAACTATCTTTTTTTGAGATTATTGTGTTGGAACCGTAATACGAGCGCACATCCCTATTAAGGATCTCAAACTTTCAGGAAATCTCCACGTCCGTTCGACATTCTGATATCCGAATATAGCCCGGGAAAGATAAAACTATCTTAGAACTAATGATATGAATTGTTAAATTGTTTCAGGCTGTGAAGGAGCTGGGTATGTTGGGTCTATTAACCCGTGGACTTCCCCTGCGCATTGTTATGATCGGTACGCTGACTGGTGTTCAATGGGGAATATACGATGCTTTTAAGGTCTTTGTTGGACTGTAAGTGCATGCTCCCAAAACTACTCCCTAATTCTGCCCCGAAATTCATTTACGGATCAAAACCCCTTGATTTTTGGGTGAAGTTTTGGGCTCTAGCTTTGAACGTACAACTATCTCTATGTCTAACTTAAAAGCAATTTTCTGTAGGCCAACAACTGGCGGAGTTGCCGAGCAGACTCATTAGACGGATACATTCGAGGTCTTTCAATTTCATGCTCAAAACTTCTTCTTTTTTTCTTTTTTTTTCTATTTTCCTCTCATATTATACAACAGGAAATTTTACCATGGTAAAACAAATAAACTCGTAATAATGCTTAAAACCAAAAATCAACTAGAGCTCATAAAAGATGTAACTGGTCGTAGAGTTTTCTTTTTTTTCGAGCAGAACATATTTAGAGTCATCTCTTTCGTCTCAGCGCACATATGCTGGGACACCTTACTCAGCCCAGGAGTTGATAGTCATTAGTCAATCGAGTTAGTTGTCTTAGTTGACACCCTTAGTAGGATATATATATATATATATATTGTATAGTTATGTCATGCATTGTATTTCCTATTTTTCAGAATAATAGAAAATTATTCATTTGGAATTGCAAATCAAATGCTGCATAAGTGTTGTTTTGGGATAGCAGTGTGACAGCAGACTAATTTCAAATGTGGGTCAACAATATGAAGTCTTTTATTACTTGTGCTATATAAGCCTATTGTGTTTGGTTCCATCTCTAAAGAAATCTCTAAAAGCATTTTGCAAGTTGAATTTTAGATTTAACATACACCATATTTCTAATATATATTTTTTTTCAAAATTTTCTCTTCCCTAATATAACCATAACAATAAAAAGAACAAAGACATTCGGATCTTCATCTCGAGCTACCCTACAATGAACAACGGTTAACTAAACCATTATTTGGATTCAAATGAAGTGGAAAAACTTGCATAAAAGTTTAAAAAAGAGCAAGTATTATACATTTATCATATTTTTAAGAGATTATTTATCACATTTTAAACTTATGAATTATTTGGTTGTTCGATCCAAGGTGAATCCAAATGGAGATAACCTAAATCGAGACATGCTAAAGTAATATTCGAGGATGGGCATAAGCAAAAAGGGAGATGTTATAAGCAACAAAAAAATAATAAATTTTCTTTTTTGTAAAAACATAGTAATTTTTGTTTTATATGTTTTTTGCAAATTAAAAACATTTGTAACACACATTCAAGTTGTATTGTGGACAAACTAACTTCGTGTTCACACGAGCTAAAAAAATATTTAGAAAACTAACATAGTAATTTTCATTTAAGGGATTGATTTATTCAAATTTTACAAAAACTAGATTTTTTTTTTCTTTTTCTTTTCTTTTCTTTTTTAACAAAACGCCATCCTACTTTTGGGTTTGAGCATACTTCAAGAATGTACCAGATCTTTGGCATCTAACTCGAATCCTCCACCGTAGATATGCGGCCAAAATAATACCTAAATTTAATCACTATCCTTTCATCACACCAGACTTGTTACAGCAATTCGCAACTCTATCCCAATTCTTCAGCAATTCGCATCTCTCCCCCAAATGTTCTTCAACTATTCCATTGTTTTTTTTAGCTGCTTCGATTCTCAGAAAGCTACACATACAGATGCTATGTTGACGCTACAAAGTAAATATTACATCTTCCAGGTTATGAATTCGGTGTCGTTACAGTTGTAGTCATGGTAGTACAAAAACGCATCGACCTTTTATCCAGAAGGATTTGATGGGGCTTGTGGCTGAAGTGGAGGTACAGGCGGCATGGACATCGGCGGTGGAGGCATCATCCTTAGGCCACCAACTTGTTGTGGCGGCGGCGGCGGTCTCCACATAGCTGGTGGGGGCTGTACTCCTAAGCCTGACGGAGGCGGCGGCGGCGGTCTCATGAGACCGGAAGACATTGGCGGAGGCCTAAGATGTTGCGCATATTGTTGCATCGGCTGCGGAATGACGTGTTGCTGGGGCCATACCTGTTGACCTGGCATTTGCATGGGCGGAGGGAACTGTCCGGCCATTGGTGGTGGCGGGGGGCGCATTTGCGGCATAGCTACAGGTTGAATGGGAATGCTGACAAACGGGCGTGGGGGAACCACTCCGCTAATTGTACCGTTTGCCTGCGGACCATTAGATAAGGTAGGAGGCCCGCTTGCAAACATGGTGTGCGGCCTGTTCCTCTGTGTCCCAGGATTACTAGCAGCTAAAACTCGCTCTGCACGTCAAAAAGACATGATAAATAGAAACCTTTACATCAAAAAAGGAAATATACTTACTAATTTTTTATACTACTATTATTTATACCTAGGTTTTTAGTGCCGAGTGGAGTTTAGATAAACTCATATATCAGCACATGCCGATCGTGCCGTGCCTACCGTGCCGATATTACATTTTTATGTTATTTAAAAAAAACAAAACAAAAATCAAAATTTATTTACAAATTCAAATAGATTTTTCGGCATGTGCCGGGCCGGCTCGTGCCATGTCAATAACTGTCAAAACAGACACGTGAAGCCTAGCACGGTCTGTGCCGACCAGCACCTAAAACCATGATTTATACACATTATATGATGCACTATAACTCCATCACTACATAAATAGAATCATAAAGCATGATAACAAGCAAGCCCAAAACTCAACAACTTGAACCTTATTGAATACTTGATTTGTATGGTTTCAGCTTATCCAATCTAAGTAAACAAGAATTCATTTTTGACTTGAAACCATGAAGATACCTGCTGGTGTGCCATGCCTTTCTCCCTTGGTGTCTTTTTTGTACGCATAGGAAACTGTAATTTGGCGGTTGCATAAGTATTGACCATTCATAGCCTGCACATACAATAAAGGGGACGTCGGTGATAGACTAAAGAAATGCAAACATACACCCAAGCCAAGCTAGGGAAATACAAAAACAATCTAAAAACAGACGTAGTCAAGCTTGAAACTGGAAGAGCTACACACCTCTATTGCTGCATCGGAGCTCTCAAAGGAGTCGTAACTGATAAAACCAAAACCTCGTGAATTCCCTGTGTCAGGGTCTCTCATTATCTACATGGAAGAACGAATAAAAACAACAATTCTTTATAAGGGCAATGCGAAGTGTAACTCAAACAAGAGCACTTCGAAGTTAATAAATTGCAACTAAAAAACACGACAAAAAGGATCTCGTATATCAATTATCTGTGACTGTGAGACATGTGAATTCCAAGAAGAAGAGACAAAGACTTCTTTTCACAGGAAATGGCAGCTCGTGCAATTTTTAAAAGTCATGTATCAAATACTGTATTCATCGTTGCAAATAATTATCATCATAAGAACCACGAAAAATCAATAGGGCAAACAAAGTAAGTCGCTGTTCTTCGCTTCCCCGTACTCCGATTCTACAAACCTTTATCGGTGTTCTTTTAGCTAGATAAGGAATAGCACCTGCCTAGCCTATTCCTGAGTTATCCAGTTAAAGAAACGACAAATTAAGCCATTAGACTTAGAATAACACATGTTGATATGAATGCAAGATCAAGCCAAAGAGGACTGCACGAAAAAGAAAAAGCAGACTACAGAAATGAGAAGCAGAGTATAGCTAATTTAAAAAGCAAAACAGACAGATGGAATTTCATGAAGCTATGCATATAAAAATAACATTGCACATTGAAGATGACAACCCTCCCCCCAAAACCCCCCACCAGTGTTTTTTTTTTTAAAAAAAAAAAAAAAAAAAAAAAAAAAAAAAGAACGAAACATGGAAAGAAAGAAAGCTAAATGGAAGATAAAATATCGAGATATCACAGGTTTTTTCTACATCTTACATTCATGCATGATATGTTACAGTTAGTTCTTTTTTTAGAGAAATCAAAAATCTCGCATGAGAATGTTGAGTAATTTAGTAGCTCCTTCCCAGTAAAGGTCGTCGCAAATTCGCAATAGAACACCAACTATGCAACCTAAAATCACGACTCCCTTGCATAAAAAATGTACATTTTCATAAACCAAATAAATGGTCTTAAGCAACCCACCTTCGGATTGGTAACAATAACTCCAAATGCACTGAATGTATCATAAAGAAGTTTCTCATCCACATCCTGTAGCAAAAGAAGAAACTAAATAAGTCGGGGACTAGAAGACATTAGAAGGATTTGTACAAATAGGCATGGAGAGCATTGTCACAATCCTCACAGGATCAAGGTTTCCAATAAAAAGATTCGCTCCCACATCTAAGCTCTTCTTATCCTGAGAAGCCTGTAGAAGTATAAGATTAGGTCAGACGTCCCTCCCTGGTTCCCAACAGAAAATAAAGAAGTAATATACACTTGAAATTTAATGAACAACGATCAATCTAAGCACCAACAAAAAGACAAATTTTCCATAGGAATCCGCCGTCCAATAAGATGCAATCCTAATAAAATAAGCAACTAACATAATCAGATCATGCAAAGGAATGCCCTTTGCTGAAAGTTGAGGCAATGTGTTGTTGTGATCAATAGCAATAACATCATCACCCCATCATCATCTATGTTAGTGTAAACTTGACCGGCGATATTTCACGAACTACGAATAAGGGAACCATCACAAAGTTACAACACATTAGGCATTAAGGATAAGGTTAAGCAAGATTAATTCTCCTCACAATCTCAAAAATTTGAACACCTTTTATTTTAAGAGTTTGGGGGACATTTCTCCCTCAAGTAGCATAGGATGAATGTACCTTTTAAATTAGCAAATACACACAACTCTCATATATTCTGACATTTCATAAAGCTGTAATACTTTTGAAATCTGAACATGTTTGATTGCTTTTTGTAAATATTTGTTATCAAAAGAAACATCATCGGGCCAACTACTCTGCCTAACACCACATTAGTACCCTGAACGTTATTCTTAATCAATTCAATTCCAGAAGTTGACATCCTAGTTGTAGCACTACTTTGACATGGCAAGTTGCGCCATAAAATCAATAAAATGTTTGTATATTCTGCTAACATTAAATTAATTTGTCTCAAGCAAGGATTACGTGCTAGGCAGCACCGTCCGTGGGTATTTGGCATGGAAGCGGAGCCGGAACGCGAGGAATATGAACAGTACCCTTTAATGGGTACTGTTAACAGGTCGCAGCACACGACCCGTCATCAAGGAAGACCGAACAAGTTTTTTTTGTTTTTTTTGAAAAGGTGGGGGTACTGTTAAACGGGCCACAACACGTGACCCAAGGTCGCATGCTGCGTCCCGTTATATCATGTCGCTACGCACAACGCGACAACCTAATGCGTCGCATGCATGCGTTTTAATTTATAAAAATATTTTAAAATATAGAATTGTATCGATCAGTACGATTGGCACAATAAGCAGGTCTCGCGTTTGGGATTTTGTACAAAACCTCGGTCCACACGGCACGGAAAACCTTGGTCTCAATCAAGGTTCGACGTTTTGGCCGGTACGCTGCGCCGATCAAAACAATATTGTTTTCACATTGTGAACGATTTACAACTTAGAAAGATTTGCCCAGTACCAACATAAGCACTCAAAATCATTGCAGAGTTTCAAGCTGTGCACATGTCATTCAGTCAATCTGGGTAATCATAGCATATGCTACCATTTTAACCTAATAATTTGTTTTAGTTTTAGGTAGCCAGTTAAAATATCCATCCAACAAGCTACAATAGAATTATTTATCATTTGATTGGAATACTTCTAATTCCTTCCTCTTTTTTCTTTTTGTTAATTCTTATATTTCATTATCTTTTGGGCCTAAACACAAGTGTGGTCTAACGATGGCAATTTTGGGTTTCAGGTCGGGTTCGGGTCAGGTCACATATAAACAGAATGGTAATTGAGCATTGTTTAAAATATGATAAATTAGCATATCAAATGTTGAAGGATATAAAACTTTTAACAATCAAATATGTCTAAAAGGTTGTCAAAGGCGCAATGTGCACTAATATGTAAGCTAGTTTTTGGAGCCTATGCACAAGGAACATGAAAGTGCGTGTCCAATTAAGACATCCACATGCTAGATATAAAAATATAGACATCACTACAAAATAAATCAACAAAAGAAAAAAACATTCTAAATGACATAAAGATATAAACATCACTATAAAATAAAACAAGGTAAAAAAAAGTCAAAACTAATTTACAACTTTACATTCATATTAAACAAGTTTCTTTGAAGTTAATTGATTTAATGGACAAACATGAGAAAATTGGCCAACAGAGGTATAGTAGGCACTAGCGTGGACCTAGGATATGCATGGTCAGCGCTAAGCGCGCCATTGACAACTTTGCTAAATAGGGATACTTATTACGAAGGAAATCACATCCACTATGGTTGCTATATGTGTTTACAATGTTACTTTAGTGGTAGCTTTTAGATAATTGAATTTATTTTGTGTCAAACGATCATATGATAAGCATGAGTATGCTCCTTAGCATGCTTGTTGAGTACCATGCAACCCAAGAAAATTGATGCGACTACTCCGTAACTCACTACTTGGTACCGCATAAGGCACGTGTCGCCAACCAACAACAACATGATGGCATACTGGTCATATGATACCAATATTCCAACAAAGGATGCTATATCATTCCTAAATAATATTATTGGTGAAGAAGGGAAATAGCTTTTAAGGTTTGTACACCATGGATTCAAAATTTGCCTAGAAATGCGCATAGTTTAAAACAAGGTTTTCAATGTAGTGCCGAGCGGAGTTTCAGTAAATCCCAAATTCGAAACGTGCGGAGTGTGTCATCGTGCCATGCCGACCATGCATATCTGTAATTTTTTTAAAATTGTATTATAAATTATAAAATATGTACTATTTAAGAAATAATATAAAGAATTACACAAAAAAATTAATAAAATCTAAAATATAAAAGTCTCAACTACGTCGAAAATATACAATACAAAAAATCATTGCCGCATAAAGTGTGGTCGTTGCTTATAAGACAAATATGTAAAATCCAAAGCATTTAAATTTACTCAATTCTATAAAATTACAATAACTTAGAATTTAGAATTAGATTAAGCATTAAATTAATATTAAAATCAACAAGAGGTCGCAAGAACGACATGTTCGGGCACGACTCACCCCGTGTGGATTCCGGACGCAAGTAGCATGCCGGCGCGACCCCATGTTAGGTCACACCTGCAATGCAACCCGACCAGGTCACTTTGCTATATCAACAATAAGGTAATTTTTCATCTTCCTCGTCGGGAGGAAAATGAACAGTAACCCATAACACAAAAAATGGACACAGTCAGCCGAGCCGGAAAATGGCCATGCCGGATCCGACACCTTGGTTTTGAAGTCCAGCACATAGATCAGAAGGGCAACGTTTCTTAAGAATGCCAGGTGGACAATGGGTGAATATATAGAAGATCACTATGAATCTTATCCGAGGACGACTTTTTTTTTAAATGATAAGAAACCCACCACTTACTCTAAAAGTATGGAGATCAGATATAATGACATTTATACAAATACTACAATAAACCGTACCTTGTTTACTCGTATCGGCTTTCCATACAATTTAATCATATTTAGAATCTTTATTGCCTGAAATGAAAAAACAGAACATGAGGCAACTTGCACAGATTGCATTCAACAATATCACAATTCTAGACTCACATAATCGGCATCTTCTTCACTACGGAACTCTACAAAACCATAGCCTTGATGAAGATTAGTAACTCTATCCTTCGGAACATAGACATTAACTGGTAACACATCAAAGAAAAACAACTGTAAGTTGAAATAGATATGTCAGTCATTCAAATGAATTACTGGAAATCAATCCGGAGTTGTGCAAACAGAGAGACAACTAAAAAACAGAACAAGGAAAGTATTCTGCATCAGATTGGTCAAGTTATTGCAAAATATGAAGCATCCCAAATTCTCCTCTTGCACAGTACTTTAATCAATTTGCTAGCATTAAAGATGGGTTGAAAGTGTATTTCACAGAGATAGTAAAGCTACACATCATACGCAAGCAAAAATTCAAGAAAAAGGCAAAACCATATTATGCTTGAGGTATTGATAGCATAATTAGCAATGTATTTTTTACACCATAGACAATTCCAACTATATTATCATACTAACAGTCCACTTTAACTGCCAGAACATCTGGAAGAAAAACTACAACCTCAAAAGTCAAAAATTGAAAAATTAAAGACTAGTTGCCAACATGCTCCCTCTTCTTTGGATGAACTATCTCTCAGCATCAAGACAGATAGCCTTTTGGACCTGAAAACATGTTTGCTTGTAGACGGGATTCCTTTAAAAACTAGAACACTTCTTTGATACTTACACAGTATAGGACTGTGTTTCTCAGTCTCTTAATCCCATTGATAGTACTCTTAGAGACCATATATAAAGAAAAGTATTGCTAAAAAATTGCACCATGTGTCATTCTCAGGAACCATCATCAAAGCCAAGTATAGATTGTAATCCAAACTGCATAATCCAGAAACTAATGAATTACATTATGTAGGAAAGCAAATGTACGTAATAAGAAATAGAAGATGCAATGAAGTATAAAGAAGGGTATTAGAGGTATATTTTTGTTAACTTTTAGACGTGCATATATAGAGGGTACATACTCCAAAGACGCAACGAGCCAAGCAACATTAATGAAAGTAGTGCTTTCATTGTTCAAATTTCCAAATCCAGAGCAAAAAAGACTGGCTTGGGTACAAATGGGAAAATAAAAACTGCCCAAGTAGAACAAGTTCCTTGGACAGAAAAAAAAGCAGCCAAACTGGACAGAACCGGTTTAGATTGATTAATCTAGGATGCACAAATACTATTACGAGCAACATATCAAAGTATCCAAACTAACATTTAACCCCACCGATACACTCAAGGTACGTGTCCCATACAAGGTTCCACCGTGCCGTGCTCGTTTCGAGTTTCGTAAATAAATCTCGAGACGTGCCGACCGTGCCGAATCGTACAATTAATAAAAAAAAAAATAAGATTTATTATTATAAAAGTAATAAAAATTAATAACAAGAAGTCTCATTCATTTTTAAAATCAAGCACGTATTATAAATTATTACCATATTGAGTGTTGGTGTGTGTTGATATCGACGAAATCTAAAATCATGTAAATCTACCCCCTGTGCGTTGTTTTTGGAAAAAAAATATACCCACATATCCCATGAATAAATATGATGATGCTTATTACCAAAAAAAAAAAAAAGAAATGTGCCGACTGAAACGGTCGGCATAAGTCGAGACGGACACACCGTGCCGACCGTTAAATCTACCCCGTGCGTTGTTTGAAAAAAATATACCCACATATCCCATGAATAAATATGATGTGCTTATTACCAAAAACAAAAAAAAGAAATTGCCGACTGAAACGGTCGGCACAAGTCGAGACGGACACACCGTCGCCCGACCAAAACGGTCGGGCACGGGTCGAGACGGCCGGAAACGCCGAAAAACAGCCGTTTCGGCCGTTTCCCGGTGCCGCAAGTGGCGGCACCGAGACGTTCTCGGTCGGCACGACGCGTGCCCGACCGAGAAACGTCAAACCATGGTCCCATATGAAAGTGTAAGTACCAAAACTCAAAAAATGCTTTGTAATTATGGTCACATTAGGGATACGTTGGAACAAATAGGGGACGCGCCAAGACATGTAGGAGACTAGTTAGGCTATTTAATAGCCAATTACGTGCTACTCAACTCTAGAAAATAATTCATCAATTTCACTTTACAATACTCTTAACTTAAGTTTACAACTGAAATTTGAGAGGTTAACTTTGTACTATTTTGTCGTACAATAGTTATCAGTTTCGTAATTGGCTTTTTAACAAATATCCATTAGGACGTGTCGATCACTATAAGTAAACATTTTGTGAGCATGTTTTTGGCATATGAGGTGTAAGGCCCCCGTAAATTAATTCCTCGCTACTTCAAAATTTCGTCGAAATTAATTATTGTTAAATTATAATTAGAGTAGCGTTTACTCTAATTATAACGTCGTGCGTTTTAATTCAGTATTGTATATCAAGTCAGCTGCGTTAAATTATACATCGAGGTATGTATAAAAGTACATGTATTTCGATTTGGAATTGAACCGGGACTATTAGGAAGTGATTAATAAATGGTGAAGTTAAATTTTGAAGTTGGTATGTGGATATCTAATAGCTAGCATGTTATAAATGAATATATATTATATATAAGTATATATAAAAAATAAAAAACATGAGAAAGGACGGTGGCTGATATTATACATAGGTATATATAAAAAATAAAAAAAGTGAGGATGGACAGTGGCTGGATCAAATCCAGCCACGGCCCACCGCTCATTGATCCTTTAATGGATCACCACTTACCCATATGTCTCTTTATTTCATTATTTCCCACTTTTCTCTCTATCTTTCTCTCGGTCGATCAATCTCTCATCCGTGACTCGCTCATCCTTGCCGTGCGGTCCTCTCGCCGCCGCACCACCGAGTTGTGAGGTTGTCGACTACGCTGTGTCCGAGCACATGCGTCGCCGTGTGGTCAAGATCGGTCTGGATCGTCGTCTTCGGGCTCGAGCAGAGCCTCTTGCTGTTCTGGAGCTCGAAGCGTCACCGCCACCATCATCTTCAGCGTCTCTTCCGTCTACGTGTTGGCCCGAGCTCATGACTGAGCTTGAGTTCACCCTGCCGCGTCGCCGTTCATGTTGTCGCTATTGTACGCAGTGCCTAGCACATGCAGCCAATAGACGTCGCCACCTAAGCCAGCAGCAGCGTCGCCCGAGCCGCTGCTGACCCTTGCTAGTGTTGTTACTGTTGCTGCTATCGTCCGCGGGCCACCTCCGAATAATGTAGTTTTGAACTCGATAAACTTTAGATCAGATTTATTCTTGTTTTTGGTGGGATTTTATTCTAGAATGACAATTACAGCAGTCTGATTTGGATCTTCGGCACATTGGGATTTTGATGAACTCGAATTTTATCCGGGATTTGCGAGTCAATCAGACTTGGCTAGCAACATTTATAGCTATAAAGCGCTTCGAGATGACATTAATTAATTCAGAAAATGCCAAGTGCATTATTACGTTTGTGTAATGATCCTAATTAATTGGATCCAAAGGCCCATAAGATATCATAAAGCCCACTAATAATGTGTAGCTAGCTATGGTTAAAGTCCCATATTTAAGAGTGGAGAATACATTGAAGTTTAAATATAGTAGGATCCTAGCTACTAGTAACTTGAGCTCACCTCTTTTCAAGAGGGATGGCCACGTGTTTGGGTTGCTAGGAAAAAGCTAGATGTCATGCTACCTTGGAATGAGGTTCATGACAAGTGGTATCAGAGCAGTCGATTCTCCGACGTGCCGGTGAACCGAAGGATGTTATCTAGGAGAGGAACTAATCGGAGGTAGTCAGGAGAGGAACTGGATGAAGGTAGCCAGGAGAGGAACTGGGAGAGGAAGGTGACGTCGGAATTGCAGTGTTCGTCCGGTAGGTCTAGCGCACAGCCAATCCGCTAATCACGGATAGATGACGTCGGAATTGCGTGTTCGTCTGGGGCTAGACTTAGCGCACAGCCAAGCCGCCCAGAGTAGCCGCCAAGTGGTGTAAAGCCGGGCCTTAGAGTAGTCGCATTGGATTACAGCCGTCGAACGCCGGCTCTTAAGGGGGTGGAATGTAATGATCCTTAATTAATGGATTCAAAGGCCAAATAACGATATCATAAGCCCACTAATAATGTGGAGCTAGCTATGGTTAAGTCCCATATTAAGAGTGGAAGAATAAAACTGAAGTTTAAATATAGTAGGCTCCTAGCTTACTAGCAACTTGAGCTCAACCTTCTTTCCAAGAGGAATGGCCACTGTTCGGCCTGGGTTGCCCTAGAAAAAGCTAGGTGTCATGCTGCCTTAGAATGAGGTTCATATACAGTTTGCTCCTCTTCAGAAATCAATTTGATTTCATTGTCTAAAACACCACATATAGAGTAGTTGCAAAATAGGTCATAATTATTGAGCTAAATGTGAAATTATATTTTCTGGAAAATTGTTTAGCTAGATCTCCATAACAGTGTCGCTTGGTTTGGAGCCTAAAATCACTTTTACAAAGAATCGAGTAATGTGAAATATCCCATTGACATGATATTTATTGATTTGAGGTCAATGTGTTTTGACCATGAAATGAATATTAGAGTGGGTGAATTTTATATCCTCCAAGAACCAGATTATTTATTTCATTTTTTATGTTAGTAAGTTGGGGCATGGAAGCTCTAGCGAAAATGTATTTATGTACAATATATATGTAATACATTAGGACCTTTGCATGACTTTGTTCTTGAAGGCATTGACTGGTGAAATTAATGATATTAGGGACCGATTGCATTAGATGCGTGAACTTCTAGCATTATTATTTTATAAGTTTGACTTGACCAGAATAGTTCCAGGAGGTTGTCCCTGTGGAGACCGGTGAGACTAGGAGTCCTTGGATCCGGCGGCTTCCTAACTATAGCGAACCCCTCTCGTAGCCAGCGGTATGAGCAACCCTTAGGCGCGCTACGAACTTTTCCACCGTATTTCCCCATTGCAGTTTGCGCTTGCACAAGCACGAATTCCGATGGGATGTACCTAGATGTACTTGATATTTATTTGCCTTCCTTACTGCTGAGTGATAATTGAATTGTTTAGTTGATTGAGTTATGCATATCATGTAGGCAGTATAGCTTGCACTCATTTCATTCTTAACATGTTGGTTGTTGGTTGTTTTATATGTATATATATATATATATATATATATATATATATATATATATATATATATAGTGTGCTTGCTCATAGTGGACACTCACCCAAGATTTTCTATATTCTCGGTTTTAGTTTAGAGAAATGAAGAGCTAATTCGTATTTCAAGGTAGAAGCAAAGGTAAATTTTGGGATAGTTAAAAATAATTAAATTTCGGGAAGTTATCTCCACAACCTCAAAAGATCTTGATTTTCTATTTAAAAATTGTGTTATATTTCTTCTGTTTAACTAGTTATTATGGAGTAAGCTATACAAACTTGGGTTGCTTATGATTTCCGTGAAGTTATGTTTGGATTTTGGATTTCAGATTCGATTTATTGTTCGGCAGTATCCCTTGTAATATTTACAATGCTTAATTGTGTGCGGAGTTATTAGAACCTTTGTAGCCCTTATGTGAATGGAAAGTGTATGAATATTAATTGATGGTTATGGAGCGCATGGCTCCAAGTTGAATTTGGTGAATACTTTAGAATTGTAACATTACGCGTGATTGCTTGTATATACAGAGGAGAATGCGAAATTAAAAAATATTGTTGATTATCTTTTTAAAGCTTCTACTACGATATTTAAGAAAGAGTTAGATTTTGAGGATTATATTGTTTTTATCGAAAGGTTTGATTTCGTACTTGGATTAGCTTGATAAGACTATTTTATTTGATTTCATACAGCCGTTTGGTTTTGAAATTAACTATTTGAGTTATTGATTTATCCTAATTTCTTTGAAGTTTCTTTAATTTATTAAAATCTCTAATTTTTTTGTGACCCACGATTTTGAGGCATTACATATTTGGTATCAAAATAAATTCAAATATGTTCATTTGTTTTTGTTCGAGAATTTCCTGAATTTAATTTAAATTTTTTTTTTTTCGTCGCCCCCGGAATCGGGTCGTGACATGACGTGGGTTACAGATGTCAATAATGTGGACCCGACCCGCACTGCTCGGCGAGCCCGGATCGCACTCATCAAGCGCCTGACTTAGCTTGTGGCACACAGAACCAAGGCAAAAGGGCAGGGCATGTCGTGGCTTTTAAGGCTTAAAAAAAGAAAACAATTGGCTCATCCACATTGTGTCAAACTCGTGCCTTCTATCCATACTCGTGCTTCTTAGAACTAAATATTAAGGGAAAAACAGCGAATAAAATTTACACTGGAAAATATTCTTAGGAAGCCGCTAATCTAGCTAAAACGATGTCAAAAAGATAACTCTATTTTGATAATGTCGTAGCGACCGCATGGTAAAGAATATTTTTGCCATATAGTGTGGGTTGACGATAGTAACAACAACGGCAGTGGCAATGGGCACGACGCAGAATCTTCTTGTTTTTGATTCGTGCCGATTATAAAAAGGTTGATACTATCTGCCCTTGCCGACCGCCACAAGCCGAAAAGGAAGCACAGCCAAAAAATGGTTGTGATGCCGTGTTCCATGACGAATCCCAACAAATTCGGTACATAGCAAGCGGCACCAATCATGCCACCTAGAACGTAATACCATGGTTTAAATGCTTGGACAATTGTGGTTTAGATCCTTGGACACTAAAGCTTAACCCCAAACTAAGCTAACTATTAAATTATTAGATCTACCTATTAAGCTTGATAACAGTCTACCTATTAAGCTTGATAACAGTCAAATGCAATGTTGCAACATTATGTATGAAATTTTAGTGGTTTGATGCTTTTAGACTAGGACATGGCCACAATTTTGCGCATCATTAAATGTATCTTTATCACTTAAAAGCTCGAGAAGAGTCATATATCCTCTATAACCAAAAGCAGTACCAATAGTTAACTACAAACTCACAGTCACCTTAAAGAAATTCTTCCCTAATCTAGCATATAGTATGAAAATAATCAATAGTAAATTATTGCAAAGACGAACTTACCAACAGGACCAGCTTGGACAAATAATTCCCAAAGTAGCTCCTCAGTAACCTGTAGTATTTAAAATACTTCATAGATGATTATAAATACCAATAAGATTACTAAAGCACAACTGAGCAAAAAGAAAAACATGTCACACTTCTTCACCAACAGATAAAAGCTGAACTTACAAGATTCAAAAAAAAAATGTATTAAATATACCTTCATTGCTATGATTCGACAACTACAGGCATCCCAACCGTAGGCTCTCACAATCTTAAACTAATGAACGGAAAATCATATTGCTTTTAAAAATAAATCAAGACCATATTTCACTTCAAAAATCCAACTTATTAAGGTCTCACATACTCGATGCTTATAACTGAATACCGTCAGACAATTAGGATAAGCATTGATTTGCATTGACTAGAAGAAATAACGATGCAGTTTAATTTCAGGAATTTGTCAATCTTATTGCCTAAGCATCTACCCCTTATAATGTCAGTGTAAATAAATGTAAAATAGTCTCAACGGCCTTCTGAATATATGCTTATTGAAAATTTTCTAGCAATAAATGACATCACAATACCTTTAGACTTCTCATAATTAGTTTATTAGCTAAAAGAACCATGTTTTTATGCCAGATGGCATCAGATCTATAATTAGGTTCCGGCACCGAGATGGGGCCGAGCCGCCCATCTCGACCGTAGCGCACGGCGCCATCTCGACCATGACAACCGCGTCGGACGGCAAAGTCGGCACATACTTTTTTTCTTTTTTAATTACAAATCCCTTCTATGTGGCAGTCAATTGCGTACTATATATTTTTTCTATATAATTGAGACTTTTGTATTTAGTTTCATTAATCTTTTTTGTTATTGCTTAAAAAATTTTAATATTTTAAAAATAAAAATTATAAGAATCGGCATAGTATGGTTGTCACGGCACAATCAGCTCGGTCGGCACATCTAGAATTTTGGATTTATCAAAACTCGGCTCGGCACAGCACGGAAAACCATGAAAAGAACTAAATGAGTCCCTATAAGTCCTGTCAAGAACTAAACGCGTGACAAGAAGTTGTGGTCATCTAATATCAAGTGATATTACCAAAATAAACAATTATAATTGCACATTATGAAAGTTCTCCAACTAATGGCCCTTCAGGTTGTATCCCAACAACCTTATAGAAGTCAGGTAATTGTAGCATAACAAAGAAAACCTGCGAATTGCTTTTACTTATCAATTGTTCTAACAAAAACGCTTATTAAAATTTAAATGATGTTTTATTCTCTTTATCCCTCTTCCTTTCCCTCCTACTCTAAACTTGTTTAAAAATAAATCCAGTATGGATACGCATAGCTAAGTATTTTAGTGAGAATCAACAATAACATGGGTACTATTGGATTGACATATTACATCTTAAATGTCAGAATGATGATCTTGGAAGCCTAAATAGCAAACGAAAAAAAAAAAGAAAGGTGTTTTGAAAACAAAGTTGCTAGGTCTAGAACGTGGGACGTACCTGAGGGTCGAGATTGCCGACATAGGTGGTGGCATCTTGGTTGCGCTCCGCCGAGTGCTGACCAAGGAGGTTCGCTCCGACGCCTGGAGCTATGCGCGTCGTCATCTTTCTTGCCGCTCGCGCTTAGCTTCGACAGAGGCGGATCCAGATTTTAGGAAGGGGTGTCAAATTAATATGAAAAGAGGTAGATATAATGGGACAACAAAATAGGTAAACATTAATGAAACGCAGATTAAGCAATTTGGAGGACATATACCTGCGATAATTAGAATCGAAGATTCAGCAGGCTGCGGCAGGCCGACGGCAGCGGGAAGATCAGCGTCAGCAACGCAGCAGGCGAGCAGACCCGCAGCTGGTAGATCGACAACAGCAGACCCTGGACGGGCAGGGTCGGCGGGTAGCAGACGATGCGTCCGGCCACGGGAACAGGGGCAGATCGGAGGAATCCCCGGAATGAGAGAGAGGGTTTAGGGTTGGGGGGTAGGGACGCGACGGGGGCTCCGATGGAGTGGGATGAGATGGGATCGCTTGTGCTAAAAGCACATGGCGCATCCTGTGGCTGCGATATGGGCCGTAATTCGGCCCAGTACGTATCACGAGATTTTTATTTTAAACTTTCGTCGACTTATTTGACCTAATTCTATACATTTTTATGGAAAAGTTGAACTACAAAGCTTGTAGATTTTGATGTTGATACTAACATTTTGATAGTTCAAATTTTTTAAAAAAATATCAACAATTGGTCAATGATGATCAAAATTTGACACATTGGTTGATATTTTTTAAAAACTTTGAAACTACAAATTGTAGTCACATCAAAATCTACAACTTTGTAGTTCATAATTTTTTCATGAAAATTATAGAATTAGGTCAAATAAGTCGACGAAATTTTAATAAAAATCTCGTGATACGTGCTGCGTCCGATAACGGCCCAGATCGCAGCCACAGAGGGCTGCCACAGACGATCCCATCTCATCGACTTTGAGGGGAGCCACGACGATCCCATCTTCATCCGACTGAGGAGCCACAGACGATCCCATCATCATTCCGACTGAGGGCTTTGCGGGAAGGTATTGTTAATTCAAAATTCGTAGTGGGTCGACCGGATCGACCGGGTCAGGGACCTCATGGAGCGGCCGTGCCGAACCAGACTAAACCGCTGCCAATCCGAAAAGAACTTGATAAAGGTCGGACCAAAACCTGATCGAAGCTTTAAAACGAAATATTATTATTATTTATTTCCAAATATTTAGGAATAAAATAATATACTCACGATATTAAAATTATATAAAGATATACAACTGTAATATATATATATTATATATATATTAATTTATTTATTATATATATATATAATTATTATATATAGTTATATATATATAATTTATTTCTTTATATATTGGTTGGACTAGACCGGACCAAAGACAAAAGTATTGCTTGAAGCAAATAAAAAACAAGCCAAATTGGATCGGATCCACTTTTTCCAAGCCGGACTAATATAGACAACTCTATATGGGGAAAATATATTAAGTGACTTGGCAGGATAGGAATTTTTTCAAGTTTAACGAAAAACTTTCACCACATGAAGTAGATGTCTCATATTCGAATCCTACAATCACCACCCTTAAGGGTGTGAAACATAAATCGCCTCTTTATCGCGTGGAGGGTAACACAAACTTTTGAATCTATTCAGATGAAAGATTAGGACTCATCGGTTGGTGGAACAATGGTCAGTGCCATCGTGGGTTTATATGTTAAGACGGTCGTACAAAGTGGACCGATTATGGATTGAATTTTTCACGATAATAAAAAAAATTATGGTAATTAAGTGCATGTACTCAATGGCATGGGAAACGCACGTCAAATTTTTACTTATCGCAGTTCATTGAACTGCGACTAGAAAGTTGTGCAAGTAAAATAATCGGTTTACATCACAAAAAGGATTTTGGTTCATTACTTAAAAAAAAAGGATGCAGTTAGAAGTCACTTTTTTTCTCTTATAATATATATTTATATATATAGAGAGAGAAGAGAGGAGAGAGAGAGAGAAGAAGAGAGGACACACACACACACACACACACACACATGATGTCGATTGCGAGGATAGGGATGTTGCTTGACACCAACTACTTATATCCTTAATCTGCTCTTGAGCCTCGATTGCTTGCTCACCAAACAAGTATGTAGGACGACCAGAGGAGTTTTTAGATTTTAATGGATTTAATCTGTACCATAGTTTTGTAAGCCCTAAATTATAATATAATACCAGGGAAGGATGCAAGAGATAGAGTTACTATAATTGGTAGTTACTATAACTTATTTAGTTGATCGATCGTATATTAAGTAGTTACTATAATTCACTTTAATTATTAGATAATTAATCTTAGGTTGTAAGATACAACTTACAGTCATATTATAGAACTCTGTGAGAAATTAATTGAGAGTAGGCTACGATAATAAGTTGGTGCATTCAACTATCAGTTTGGCTTTATTCCAGAAAGGCCGACCACAAAGTAATTGACCATTTCAAAAATACAATGGAGTACAACTGGGAGAGGGAAAAAGACTTACATATAGTTTTTATCAACCTATAAAAAGCATATGACAAGATCTCAAAAGAGGTGTTGTGACACATCTTAGAGAAGAAAAGAATATGCATCACTTACACTAAAGTTATCTAAGATTTGTACGAATGTTGCTACGTACAATAGGAGAGGTGATTTAGAAGTCTTTACTATTACCGTTGGTCTAAACCAAGGCTCGGTCTTGAGCCCTTTCTTATTTATTTTAGTTATTGTCGACACTCCATTTTGTTCGGGTCGTCACTATGCACTAACCGAAACGCATTAATTAGGGCTCATGAAGCATATTTTAATGTGATTTCACTTCATCAGCCTAATTGAACGCGATTCACCTAATTATGCTCAATTAAAACCGATTGGACCCGATCAAGTCCAATTGACACAATTAGATCCGATTAAGTCCAATTGGATCCGATAAAGCTCATTTGACCGATCAGGTTGTAAGGTTTCGATTTCGGTTATGTATTATCAGGGTGATTTTAGATCAATCGTGGGTTTTGGAATGTGATTCTTGGGTTGCTGATTTGTTTATGATTTGATTCAAATTTGATTTGGATCGACAATCAAGCGTTTGGACCGGATTGGCCCCAATTTAGCTGGACTCGGCGGACCGAGCCTAAGTTGCTTGCGGCCTGGCCGAGCCCAGGTGCGCGCGGACGCGCGGGCGAGCCATTTGGCTCGAGCCCACGCGCCCGCACCCGTCTCTCGTTCTCTCTGTCTCTCTCGCGTCTCTCTCCCTCCCTCGCAGCACGCGATCGCTCCCGACGCCGCGTCGCCCGCCGATCGTCGCCGACCGTCTCGCCAACGTGCGTCGCGCCGCCGTCGCCGCCTCTTCTTCTCCTTGGCTGCTCGCCATCTCTCTCTCTCTCCGTTTCGAGCTCGCGATTGCGGGAATTCCTAGGCTCCGGCGCCGCTTGGGTTCGCCCGCCGCCCGTTGCTCGCCTGCGACTCGCTCGCCACTTTCTGCCAAAAGTCTGGCACCGCCGATCGCCTCGTCGATTCGAGGTGTTTCACGGCATGGAGCTCTCTCTCTCCTCCTCTCTCTCTCGGCGCGAGCTGCTCCTCCGCGCCCCGTCTGCTCTGGTCCGCGTCGTCGAGCAACCACCGCTTCCCAGAGCATGTTAGCAGTGCCAGGGCTTACCGACGCCTCCTCCGATCGCCGCCGTTCAGTCGTTGTCGCCGTCGCCGCCGCCTCCGGCGAGGATCTCCGATGAACCCGATCGCTCCGTCGCGTCACCACGACTTCGGGAACGAGTTGGTGAGGTTAATTTTGGTTGAGCTTCGTTGGATTTCGCCGTCTATCGGGTCTCGGTTCGGTAAGACCGGGACGTAGGTGAGTGATCCTACGGTCTCACTTGTTTGTGTTGTTTTATGTTATGCTTGATGTATTTTGTGTACTAGCATGACATTGTATTGATTTCTAGCATGTTATTTGGCGTGATATCTATATGGATTGGTATTGTAGCATGTTTGCTAGGTTAATACCATAGTAGAGGTGCCTTTGACTATAGCATGTTAGTTTGGACATCTAGATAGATGTGGCACTTAGTTTACTCGTAGGTATAACATACAAGTCGTATTATATGTTAACGGTATTTTCGTCACCTGAGTGAGTATAGGGGGCAGGATTGCCAGATTTATACTCTAGGAGGGATGAGTGGATGGTAACATGGTTTATACTTTGCTCTACGTAGTGTGTGAGGGCGCCGCCTGCGCTGGTTGTACTTGGGGTAGATGTGTTGCTGCGACACTAGACCTGTGTCGTACGCGTGACTAGCTGCTATAATCGGTATCTGAACGGATCCTACCGTTTGTATTAGTATGATTGTCCTTATTTGCATGGAGGTTGGGACGGTTATTTCTAAGATCTACAAGCTGAAACCATATAAGGCATGTTGGATAAAACATGTGGTGTTATATGTGTGCTTATAAATCTTAATTGGATGTCTCGGTATGTTCTATGTTGTTTGTTTAGCATACTATGTATGTTGTTTGCCGTCGGGTTGAGCACTAGGGCTTTGTGCTAGATTATGCTCTTGGCGGGGTTTATAAATGTTATTTTTTAGCATGATAGTGACATGCTAGACATGTACGCGAACGGTGTTCTAAAAATGCATGCGATAGGAGTGTCGAAATATGATATGATTCCCGGTGCATAGGGAGCATGTTATAGGTATAGATTTGCTTGGATGAATATCGAGGTGTGTGACCTAGATGAATTCTGGCAGGATTACCTGTGTGATAACATGTTTATGCATGATCTATCTCTATAATAATATATTTGAAGTGGTTTAACCTTCTAGTTATGCATGTGGTAGATGTTACGATAAGTGTTAGGCGATAGCAATTTGGACGGTTTACTCAATATTACTATTTATGTATAGAGTAATGTTGTATGGCGATAATTAGGCTTGTTTATCCCTTATTCTGGTGGGTATGTGAACGTATGACTGTTATTACCCTAAGTATAGAACGGGCTGGATGTGCGCATGTTAGTTTTATCGGATTGAGTATGTAGGTGGTTTTCTTGGTTATACTCGTGATAGGCTACTTGTGGGTATATGAGCGATGTTTGCTCTGTATGTTTTAGCATTGGATTTATGGTTTATATGTGCTGGTCATGTTTGTTATATGAATTATGGCATTTGTATGGGAGTGTGTATCGTGTTGGGTTTTGACATTGATATGAAATACTCATGGATGCATTGTGATATGCCGTTACATGGTTGATTAGCATGATTTATGTGGTTGAGCATATGGATTTACAGTTGTTCTACTATGAATAGTGTATGAGTATGATTATACTTGGTTGGCACTTTAGTAGAAAGTGAAGTAATGGTTTAACATGTTTGATGTATCGTTCTACCTGGCTTATGTATGGTTTATAATACATGTAGTAGGACGAGGTTATTTTATGTTGACGTAGCGGATAGCTATGTGGTTTGTTTACTAGGATAGGTGCGAGAGCGGACCTTAGCTCTAGCGGCACTTTAGTAAACATAGTTGTGACATACGCTTGTATGCCTAACAGGACTTAGTCTACCTGATTGAGTAGGTGAGCGGACTTGCTCTAAAGTTACTCCAAGTAGGGAGGGTTAGAATTAGCGCGGTTTAGTCGTATGTTCATCTAGTACCCGTAAGTCGAGTGATTTACCGACTAAGGTGGCGGTAAAATGAGTTGTTTACAATGTGAGTGTCTAATCTTAATGAATGATATCTCTATTTGAGGCCGGTAGGCGTAGGGTGATCATCTTTGGCCAGGATGGTTCATGCGGTGTGTGAGGCTCAGGGGTGTGCCAAACTTTGGTAGCCAAACCTAGGTTCAGATGTGCACTAGAAGCGGGTAGCCAAACCTTGGTACCGTGGGTCAATTCGGGTACCTAAACTAAACATGAGAAGACTAACTAGTTTGGGTTAGTGATTTCATCCTAACATAATCCAAGATATTAATGGCATAATTGATTTGGGTTGGGTGCGGACTTTGACATATTGACACGGTGGCTTGGCTCTGTTTATTAGCTTATATCTTTATGTGTTGTGCCTTGGATGGCTATGCGCTTTTGGCATATTTAAGTTGTTTTATCTTGCGGTTCAGTGCAAGGTGGTTTATCGTTTGTTGAGTTTTGTTTTAAGCCGACGATGGTTTTGCTTTTACCCTTGTGTTATGGGTGGTTACTCGTTGTTGGCATGCATGACTGATGTATGCATGCGGGAGTGGTTTGGCATGCGAGTTATGTATTGGTATGCGTGTTATGTTTGCATACTATATATGTATGTGCATGTGGTTTTATTTTGTGCATCTGTTTGCATTAGCTTCTATGATTGCTGGTATGATGCATGTTGGTGTTTGACCGGTGCCTTAGCAGTTGACGTAGGGAATTGCTGGGGTGGGTCACTCACTGAGTATATTTTATATACTCATGTTGCAACTTTTTCCCTCAGGTTTTTGCGAAATCCGCTGGCGATCGTAGAGCGAGCTTCGGGTGCTGAGGATTGGAGTGGGACCAAAATGTAAAAATTTAAATTTTTTTTTCGCTGTGTTTTAATTAATGTATTAATGTGAATTGGAAGTACTAGCTCATAACATCTGCTTTATTGTTTAAAAATTTTTCGGTCCCCGGCCCTGAGGCGCCTAGGGCTGAGCATTACCCGAACCTACCCGAAAAACCGAACCAAACCGACCTGAACAAAATTTCTGGTTCGGTTCGGATCGACATTTTAATAATTCAGGTTTATATAATTCGATTCGGGTTCGGTAGTCGAATTTCGGTTCGGGTTCGGGTTGGACCCGAATTATTCCTCAGCTGAATCACATTTTAGTTAGTTTTCGTTGGTTTTTATGTGCTAATTTTTTCTTTTTAAAATAAAACATTCATATTACAACTATTCCTGGTCGAACCCTACCGACCCGAACCGAATTGGTATTTGAATAAAAATATTTTTTTTATTATTCGGGTCAGCTCCGACCAACCCGACTGACCCGATTTTAGTCGGTTTCGGATCGGTTTCGGTTGAACGAAATTCGGGTCAGTTCGGGTCTGAAAGTATTCGGTTTCGGGTCGGCCTTAAAAATTTCGGTTCGGTTCGGGTTGATCCGAATGCTCAGCCCTAGAGACACCACACAGGTCCTATCAAATCTAATTGGACTAGGTCAATCCCGATTGGTCTGAATAAACCTATTTAGACGCATTTCTAGATATACATACATATGATAGCCCATTTACATATGATAACATAATACATATAATACGTTTATATGTGATAATCGTTGAAACATGTGTATACATACACATATTATAAATTTTTTTTTTTTAAAGGACAAAAGAAGATGAGATTGGCGGTTTATCCCATTTTTCCTCTCCTTCCCCCTCATCCGGCCGGCTTCTCCTCACCGAACACTACAACCCTCCAAAGCATTGTTAAATTTCTTTTTCTTCTTTCTTTGACTTCCATCCCCCGTCCTCTCACATCCTCTTTATATCACACACTCATCCATACATTAAAAGGAGGAAGCTATAGCATGAAGCTCTGGTGGGGAGAGCCCTGGCCGGCCGCCAGAGAGAGAGAAAGCGAGGGAGAGGGAGACGCCCCCATTTACTCCCACACACACTATCATCTTCTCCGAACTCTAGAGATCACGTCTCGCGAAGCCCGTCGGAGCGCACCGGTGCATCTTGTCCGAAGCCTGCACCCCACGCCAACGCTCCCCAACTCGAACCAAACATCAAGATAAGTGTCTAAATCATCTCATTATTGTCTCTATATTTCATAGCAATCGTAGTGCCGTAGTGGCTTTGCTGCCAGCGAGCCACGGCGGCCGAAAACTAAAACAAAAAATATTAACATAAAGTTGCACCACGCTATAAATCATGACATACACCTCTAAATGAAATTAGGATATCACTATTGAATTCAGCATGCGTGAGAACTCTAGAAATGACCCAAACGACATCAAACGGAATCAGTCGCCGAAATACCGCCGAAACTCTGCAAAGCTGAAAACACGATAAACGGAGCTTCAAACGTAAAATTTGATATCTCCAACGTGTTTAAGATAGTCTAAAACCTAAGAATAGACATAGGAACCTCACCACCACGACGCCTTTCTGATCGTCTCCTTCCTCGCCATTTACTTCCTAAGCATCACAATGGCTGCCGAGGCAGTATTGGGGATAAACTGGGAGGTCAGACTACCTGTTCGGATCCTTCTGACTGCATGTATTCCAAAAATTTGCTGTCCGATTGTCGAGGAGCTCGCGACAAAGATGGTTGCGAGATCTTAGTCTTAGATTGAGGAGCTCAAGGCGCGGACGGCTGTTGCGGTCTCGGCTTTGGGACAGTTTTCTTCTTGGCTTTCGGCGTGGACGGACCTCGGTGAGGTGGGCCGAGTAGATTATGCAAACCTTCTGAGGGAAAAAGAAGACAAACATCAGCATCACTAACTAGAGATAAACCGAAGGGTCACAGAAGGACCAACAACATACCATTATGATCGGCGAGATAGGCCGTATCAGCATTACTTCTGATTGCCTTCCCACGAACACCTCGCATGGGAACGCCTCATACTGCTTCAAGTACCCATCTAGATTGTCACTCTCACATAAATTAGGGACGTATAGCACGACAGGGTTCGGAGTTCCCCAGGCCCGACTAAAAGTATAGCTGGGAGGACATCGGACAAAGACAAACTTCCCCTTCAACCCTTAATAGAAGAGGGTCGACCCTTCGGAACCGAGCGTATTTTCCTTGACATCTGAGGTAGTACCACCCTGAGAGTTGGAGGACTCGGCGATTTCAAAAATACACATCCGCACAACAAGGGAAGGAGGGATTTTTTGTACCGAACAGATGTAAAGAAAATCTATAATGCAATTGATTTCATTATGGACAAACTAACACGGCATGAGGCCGCACGCATAGAAGACATCAACAAAAAAAGAGTTAAGAGGTAGGCAGAGGCCCAGACGCACATGGTCGAAGATACCGGGATCTGGTGGAATGGAAATACGATAAGACAGACCCAGTGGGTGAACGTCAATATCCTAGCCCCAGTCGATCGCCACAGACCATGAACAGATGTTGATGACATCAAAACTAGAAAGGACTTCTAGGGGACTGAAAATGGGCTCCGGGGGAGAGCTGGCAGTGCCGGAGAATTGACGCGATAAGATGTCGACTCCCCGGCGTCACCCTCAGTCAGAGCCAGGGGTGGTGCCAGCGGGATAGATAGAGGATGGTCCGATTCAGGGGTGGCCACATCCAGAGGAGAACCACTGCCAAGACCAATAAAAGACCACAAACTTTGACATGATTTTTTTTTTTTTGTGCTCATAGTTCATTTTTTACGTAATTATGATAATTTCGTCGTCAGTTTCGTGGTCCATTTTGTGGCCGAAGAAATATTCATACTATAAGCTGGGACTGTTCATATATAAATAAATAAATATATTCTGAAAAAAGAAAGAGCATATATTGTAAGTGTAATTAGAATTGTTGACATAGTTTGTAGTAAAAAAAATTTTAGTTACCTTAGCAGATAACATACAGCAAAGCGTGGGTATATATATAGTTATATATATATCATATATATATATATATATATACCATAATAAATTATTTAATAGTTAAAATAAACTTAAATTAATATAGTAGTTTTTTTAATATCATGCGGCATATATTCCGCAGAAAATTATAAAACTGTTCTTTTTTTTTTCCTTTTATCCTGTGTATTATTTTTAAATTGGATTGCTTTTATTTGTGAATTTGGGCTTCTTAATTTATTTAAGATATATTTTTTTAAATTTTCTTTAGAAAACTATAAAATATAATAGTCGGATAATTAAGAAAAAGAAATTTATTTTATAAATTAATAAAGTATAAATTTTATTAACTATTTAAATTTTTAATTATTTCTAGTATATATATCTCGGGTGCGTTGTTAGCTAGTATATATATATTTATATATATTAGCTGATGATGTAATATGTGTGTCAAAATAATTTATAAATTTTATAATTAGTAAAATTTATCACTTGGTTTACAATGAGCAAAAAATTTGAATGCACTCAATTTCACTAATTTATTATATCTTATATTTTTCTCCGAAGATGATAAAAAAATTTAGAAACGTAAATGTACAAATAAAATAAATCATATAGATAATATAAAGGAAAGATTTTAGAAATTCATATGAAATATAAACCTTATATTATTTATAATAACTATTGTATAAAATTTAAAAATATTTTGTTTATTAAATAATTATATTTAAAATATAAAATATAATTAATTTTTTATTATATATATATATATATCTCGACCGTTGATTTTTTTTGAACTAACGGTTGAGATTTAATTTTACACTTAAATGGAATAACGATTCACGCGTTAAATATTTAACGGTGCGTTAAATGTTAAATTAAATATCAGCCGTTAGATCAAAGAGATCAACGGCCGAAATATTTACTTACCAAGACTATACTCAGGTTGGCCTGAGAATAGCCTCCCCTATATATATATATATATATAATATATATATATATAATATATATATATATATATATATAATATATATATAATAAGGGCTGAAGCATTCGTGTCAACCCGACCCGATTCGACCCGACCCGAAATTATCAAGCCCAACCCGAATTGACAATATATAAACCCTATCCGACCCGAAATACTACTCAACCCGAACCAATCCGAACCGAATAAAATTCGGGTCGGTTCGGGTCGGGTTCGGGTTGACCCGAATTATCAGTAAAAACTTTTTTCCAGCAACTTTCAAACATTTACTGATATACAAATAGATGCAACAAAATCTTTTACATCATTTATTGCTAGAAATTCTCAATCCTAACTTCAAGAAAAAAAAAGAAAATAATAATAGTTCATCACAATATTCATAGACAGCAGTTTTATGCGAACTTTTGAAGCAGCAACAGCAGCAACAACTACAGAATCATCAAGAGCAACAAAAAACACTAGTAGCAACAGCAAGTAGCAAAAGAAAACACTAGAAGCAGGCTAGCGGGGTCGTCACGGCTAGCGGGGCAAAAGGGGAAGCCGGGACCAATCGAGATTGCAATATGCGGAGGGGGCGTCGAGTAGCCGAGCTGGAGCGCCGCAACAAGCAACCCAGTAAAGACAAAAGTGGAGAGAGGAGGGATTTAGGGTTTGGAGGAGAACTGGAGAAGAGAGTTGGAAATTGGATTTGAACTCGCAATGGGATTTTGGAGCGGGGGTTGAAAAGTTGAGATTGGAATCAAGGGCAAGGCTCATGAAGTCAGCCCACTGAGATTATATGGCCCATTATTGTTTGTTTTAATTTCGGGTATAACCCGACCCGACCCGAATTTTCAAAAGCCAACCCGATCCGAATTGTATTAACCCGAATTCTATAACATATCAACCCGAACCGAACCCGACCCGAATTCGAACCCGAAATACTAAGTTTTTTGGGTCGGATCGGATCGGATTTTCGGGTCAACCCGAATTATGCTCATCCCTATATATATATATATATATAATATTATATATATATATTATATAATATATATATATATATATATTATATATATATATATATATATATATAGAGAGAGAGAGAGAGAGAGAGAGGGAGAGATGCTATTCTTCACTCAACATAAGCCTAGCATAGCTCCTGTCAACTTTTTAACCGTAGGATTAAATACGAAACGTTACTAACGGAAGCATTTTTGCCTGTTAGTCTCTCAACTTCTCCATGGACCCCACCACTTTATTTCTTTCCTTACTAGCTATTATTTCACCTTTCCTCTTAGCATATCTTCTCTGTGATCGTTGCTCTGCCTCTGGCATTGCTTCTTCCTCGAAGCTGTCCCTCTCACCTTCCCCTCTCAGATCAGATCAGATCGGATCAAACCAAAGACGGATGGCGATCCAAACACCGGACCAATCAATCCGGTCTGCTCTGATTTTGGGTCAGAATCGGTTGTTGCTATTAATTTTTTTTGTTCAATTTGCATTTGCAAGCAAGCAAGTAACTAATCAAAAGATTGATCGCGGTTCTGTTGCAAATTATTATGTGACACGTCTCCACATTTGCAGTTGCACCCGTGTGAAGTAAGTAATCTCTTTTGGTTGCCGGCTTCTGGATCTGGTAGTTTCATCTAATATAAAATTTTTCTATTTACTATTTCAAAATATATAAAAATTTGTTTTTTATACTTTGTCTAGTATACGTTTTTTTGGCGCATACTTCAGATTAACGCCGTTTAGCTCTGTTAAAATTAGTGCTTATGTGATAAAATGAATTGTTATCCGGTAACATTGATACCATAAAATTCCGATTTAAAAGGTTTTTTTTAGAGAAATATTGAATATAAAAGTTATAGATTTTGAAGATTTACAATTTTTATAATTAAATTTTTTTCAAAAAAATACTTCTAATATGTATAATGAGTCTCAACATTTTAATGGCTTAAATTTTTGAGCAATTGGAGAAATGGTAAAGACCCTTGATTTTGAGGGAAAAAAAGAATAGAATACTATGCTCTATATTGTATTGCGACATGAACCAATGAGGTTTGTCTTGGCGCCTATAATTTATACAACGTGATGGTTTTAAAACACCTCATGTTGCGCTAGATCATATTATATTACATGAACAAATGACGGTCCGGAACTTCTACGTCACACAGTATATACCATGGTTTGACGTCTCGGTGCCGCCACTTGGTGGCGGCACCGGAACGACCAAAACGGCTGTTTTTCAGCCGTTTCGGCCTGTGCCGACCGTTTTGGTCGGCATGGTCGGTACATTTTTTTTTTTAGATGAGTATCATCATATTTATTCGTAGGGTAGGTGAGTGTATTATGTTCAAATAACGCACGGAATAGATTTACATGCTTTAGATTTTGTTGATCCATTTTATCGACCACACCAACACTCAATGTAATAATAATTCATATAATAAATCTTATATATATATATATATATATATATATATATATATATATATATATATATAGATATATAATAATATGATAATTGTATGATTTGGTACGGGTTGGTACGGTCGGCACGTCTCGATATCTGAGTTTACTGAAACTCGAAACGGCACAGCATGGTAAAACTTGGTATATACCGATGTTCCGCATCACCGTGCATGACCACACGACCCGCCGCTTTCTCTCTTTGGGATGCTCTGACTATTGATGGACATTCTTTTATAATACCCATCTTTTCAAATGTAATCCTTAGGTACGAGCAATTTGGTCGATACCCGTACCTCGATCTTCTAACATCACGTAGGATTTTTTGGACTCACCACGCCTACTCCTTGTTGCCAGCATCGGGGGAAAAATTCAAAGTGTAAAATAGTCTATATTTGCCGCGATCCAAAGGACACGGTGGTTTCATTGTGGCATTTCATCAAAGCATTCAAGCAAGAAGCCAAGCGGCCACTCACCTTCGAAAAAGCCTTTGAGCTCTTTCATCAACGGTGTTTCACCGGACAGGGCCAGTATGGGATCACATTCTGGAGTACTGGGAGGCGAGCGTGAGGAATTCGAAAAAAGTGTTGTTGGTAAGATACGAAGATATGATAGCGGAACCGGAGGAACAGGTTAGGAGGTTGGCGGAGTTCATCGGGCAGCCATTTTCTACGGCCGAGGAGGAAGGAGGCGTTGCGGCGGAAAATTGCTAGCATTTGTAGCTTTGAGAATCTGAGTAAATTGAAGTGAACCAAGGTGGAGAGACATACAAAGGATTTTGTTGAAACTCAGCTTTTTTTTCAGGAAAAGGTGAAGTTGGGGACTGAGAAAGCATTCATTTGACACCAAATGGCTCGGAGGCTCGACGAAGATCACACTGCAAAAACTGCAACCGAGACCGGCCTGAGTTTTGATTTTTGTGTTTAATTAAGTAATTTTCACGTGAAGTGAAGATAAATTTAGAATTAAAAAACATTGTGTTGAGATGATCAATCTGAGTTGTTTTACTCCTTGTATAAATTTGTAGAACAAAATAAATTTGTGTTGGTAATAGGGTTTTACATTTCGCTTTTACATTTCAGGTGCCGTGCTGTCCGAAACATACAAGATCTACCGGGATCCAGCACGAAGCCGGTGCCGAGCTGACCGACATGGTGTTAAACTTTTTTTTTTTTAATTTTTTTTAAGGTACTGTACACTGCTCGGACCCGTTTAGGCGTGACCCCGTGACGCCGCCTGTGGTCGTGACCCGATCTGGTGACGCGCATGGCCAGGTTTTCTTTTTAATTGTATTTTTTTGCTTCTTTACATTTTAATTTAATATGAAGTAGAAAAATATTTTATTATAACTTAGTTTACAATGAGAAAATTTTTTAATTCACTCAATTATATTAATTTATTATATATCATATTTTTTTCTGAAAATGATAAAAAAATAAATTTAAAAGAACTTAGAAACATAAATGTACAAATAGAATAAATCTAATCTAAAAATTATATATATATATATATATATATATATATATATTCAGAATCTCACAGCAACTATATAAGTCACATACTTTCCGTAATATCTCCTCTTAAACAGCTGAGGGATCATCATCAGGTTGCAGCAATGAATGCGAAACCCGCAGCATCAAAATATCCTCCAATTCCAGGGATCTTAGAATGCTCAGAGAAACCCTCGAACCCCGAGCGCAGGAAGGAAGAACGAAGCGGCGCAGGAGCCACCAAGGAGCTCAATCTCGAAAGCTTCCAGTCGAAACCGGGTGGGAGAAGACCTATCCTCGAACTACCATGGATCTGGTTCCCGGAGGGCTTGCTCGCCAGCACCATGGCAAATCCAGGCGCCGGTTCAGTTCCGGGGATGATGACGTCTATCCTTTGACATCATCGATGAAGGCGGGGACAACGTGGCTGTTGGCTCCGTCGCTTTCGCGCGTTCTCAGCAGGGTCACCGGCGGCTCACGTACGTCGATGAGATGCTAAGCGCCCACCCGCATGACTGTGTGGTCTTTCTGGAGAAGATCATCAAGTACCACCATGATTTCATTATTTCTTTTCCCAATCAACCTATGATAAATTTAGCTTCAATGTCAAGCGCCCTAGATAAATATTTGGAAAAATGATAAATCAATAACTAGTTTTATACGTTCTTCCCAAAAGATGTGAGAAATTTAACTAATACGTGAATATTCGAGATAAAGTTAGATAATGTTAAATTTCGTGTTTGATAAGTTAAGCAAAAAGTTAGAATTTTGGACTTATAGTAAATACTTATTAGAAAAAATTTATCGAAATTGATCTTTTTTTTAATTAGATTAGTTTCACTCGTAAAAGACAAAAAGAAAAGTTGAGTATCTATTATGTTAAGTAATTAGTGACTGATTGAATATTAATTATGTAAGCAATAATTCGAAAGCAAAAAAAAAAAATTCAAGCTAGGATTAATCTGTAAGATTTCATATTTTTTAAGAACAGTTGTTGAGTATTAATTATTGAATATTGGAAATTTTACACATAAGTCCTATTATGATTGATGGGTACATATCACCCACTCCCTAAATTTTGGGAATTTTGTTCCATAAAAAACTCAAAAGATAAAGTTTATTATATTATATTTTGAGCTTAACCTGACCGAAGCTTATTTTCATTTCTTTATGAACCTTTTTTGCAATAATTACAATGAGCCTTGCTTTTGTGCTCCATCCCAAATAACCTTCACTTCTTATATAGTATTATAGTATATATATATATATATATATATATATTATATTTATATATATATATTATATATATATTATATATTATATATTATAAAAGCTATTTTCAGCTGGGACCTGAGAAATATAATATGTTAGCATTTCAGCCGTTGATTTTTTTAATTTAATAGTTTACATTTAATTTTTATATTTAATGGCGTGAATTGTTATTCCGTTAAGTATAAAATTAAATATCAGCCATATAGATCAAAAAGATTAACTGCTTGATATGGTAGCTTACCAATCTATTCTCAGATCGAGCTGAAAATAGCCTATATATATATTTATTTATTTTATATATATTATATTTATCATATATATATATATATATATATATAATTTATTTATTTATGTATATAATTATTTTAAAAAAAAAATCTACATATAAAAATTATATAGTATTACATCGAAATTATAGAATACATGATTTTTTTAACAAAAATACATCCAAAAAGATGTTTTGAATCTTTGAAATTTTTCTTAATTAAAAAATTTTGAGTTCTCAAAATATTTATTTATAACCAATTTTGAAAAAATTTTGAATATAAAAATTGTAAAGCTCATTAAGTTGTTTTTTTTCGTGATCAAAAGTTTCAACAAATACGTGTGTTTTGGGCTGATTTTGTAAGTTTTGCAAATACGTGTGTTGTGGGCTCATTTCATAAAGTTTTCGCAAATCTTGAGTTTTTCTAGCATAATTTTTAGGTCTCGAATGAATGCAGATGTTTATAAACATCGAATTATTGAGCAATGGGAGAAATGGTAATGACTCTTGATTTGAGGGAAAGAAACAATAGAATACTATGCTCTATATTGTATTGCGATAGTTTATTTGAATTTGCAACATGAACCAATGAGGTTTGTCTTGGCGCCTATAATTTATACAACGTGAAGGTTTTAAAAAACCTCATGTTGCGCTAGAACATATTATATTACATGAACAAATGACGGTCCGGAACTTCTACGTACACAGTATATACCGATGTTCCGCATCACCGTGCACGACCACACGACCCGCCACTTTTTCTCTTTGGGATTTATTGATGGACATTCTTTTAATCAATACCCTTCTTATTTTCAAATGTAATTCTTAGGGTTATAGCGATTTGGTCGATACCCGAGACCTCATGCTTCTACATCACGGTTAGGATTCTTGGCGCTTCACACCGCCCTACTCCTTGTTGCGGCATCCGGCAAAAATTTTTAAAGTGTAAAATAGTCTATATTTGCCGCGATCCAAAGGACACGGTGGTTTCATTGTGGCATTTCATCAAAGAATTAAATAAGAAGGAAGCCAAGCAGCCCACTCCACCTTCGACAAAGCCTTCGAGCTCTTTCATCAACGATGTTTCACCGACAGGCCAGTATTGGGATCACATTATGGTACTGGGAGGCGAGCGTGAGGAATTCGAAAGAAAGTGTACTTGGTAAGTACGAAGAATAAATGATAAGCGGAACCGGAAGGAACAGGTTAGGAGGTTGGCGGAGTTCATCGGAAGACGCGTGGGCGTGCGCGGCCGAGGAGGAAGGAGGCGTTTGCGGCGAAAATTGCTAGCATTTGTAGCTTTGAGAAGCTGAGTAAATTGGAAGTGAACAAGAGTGGAGAGACACATAAAGGACTTGTTGAAAACTCAGCTTTCTTCAGGAAAGGTGAAGTTGGAGACTGGAAGCAGCATTTGACACCAGAAATGGCTCGGAGGATCGACGAGATCACATTGCAGAAACTGCACCGAGCCGGCCTGAGTTTTGATTATTGTGTTTAATTAGTTAATTTTCATCGATGAAGACGAAGATAAATTAGAATAAAAACATTGTGTTGGTGAATCAATATGTAGTTGTTTCCCTCCTGCTATAAATGATATTTGTAGAACAAAATAAATTTGTGTTGGTAACAGGGTTTTACATTTGGGTTTTACATTACAGGTGTTGTGCTGTTGGAAACATATCAGATCTATCGGGATTCAGAACGAAGTCGGTGCCGAGCTGACTGGCATGGTTAAGCTTTTTTTCTTTTTTTTTTTTAAGGTATTGTACACTGCTCGGACCCGTTTGGGCGTGACCTCGCGACGCCTCCTATGGTCGCGACCCGATCTGGTGAGGTCCCTTGTCACGACCCGCGAATGGAGGGCCGCGACGAGTGGAAATAAATTTTTCATAAAGGAATAAAATTCTCAGTAAATAGTTTCGCGGAAGCTTAAACAATCAAGAAGTTCGTTTCAAATGCCAAATACTCATAATCAAAATCTCAAAATTCTAAACATGGTAGAGCCGCAACTTGGACATTCGGTTCGAGACGAGAACCCGCGGGGGAGGCGGTTCGATCTCAATCCGAGCTCAGTTTTCAAAGGATACTAATGTATCAATCTCCCCAGATGACACAAGAGGATCCTAAGCAATCTAAGGTCCAAACCTTTTTAAAATCTTGCGTAAAATATTTCGAAATACCGGCTCGACCTGTATTTTTCCAAAAGTTTTGGGATTGCCAAACCTCTAGTTAGTAATTATAAGAGCCCCTCAAAACATCGAAATCAATTTCGGAAATCGAATGCGCAAAATTTAACGGCGAATTCCAGAGCTACTTTCGGTCGACCGGATTGTTTTATCGGTCGACTGAAAGTCGACCAGAAACGTATAACAGAACAGCTACAGGTTTCGGTCGACCGATCCAAATTTTCGGTCGGCCAATCCAAATTTTTGGTCGACCGATACCTGTAAGTTCTGCAAAAACAGATTTACAACAACCAAGTACCCAACACCCCATTTTTCGTACATTTTTCCAAAACTTCCAAACACTTTGTATTTACTTGGATATAACCAAAATACACATGCAGGTATCGATTTCCAACCAAAAACTCACCCAACCTCATCAAAACAAACATTTCTCGAAATACCGAAAATACGAAATTTTTAAGAACTTAAGTGGTCAAATTTTGATCAAACCACAATCCCATTCATACTCAAGTGTCACAAGCACATAAATACCAACATACACATGCGACATGACTCAAATTCCAAATCGGAGATTTCTTTATACATACATATCAATGTGTAATCATTTATATCTTAAACTCAAAATATACAACTTTTAGAAATTAAACATTCTCAACTAAAATTTACAACTCTAAAAGCTCACAATCAAACAAAATACAAAATGTAAATTAGTGCTTTCGAATATTAATTCTTTACATGTTTGCGCTATACAACTAAAAGTTATATACAATTGAAATCCGTCCCAAAATATACCTTCCCAAAGTCTTTTCGAGCTACCGTAGACGGTGCCTTTCCACGGTCTAACGGATCTGAATAAGAAAAAAAAGCAACGGAGTGAGTCAAAAGACTCAGTGAGCGGCGCGAATGTCATTCGCGGCACCTCTCACCACAACACAACCAAACTAAATCACAAGTCAATAACACCAAGTAAAGCATCATCATAATCATCGGCATCAAGTAAATAAACGAATTCCCATGCCAAACCAATTATGCTTTACTTTCTTATGTTAGCGTTTACTCGACTAATCACCCGTTAGTCCTTTCTCGTTTGCAACGCAACACACCCTTTAGGTACCGCAGCACCAAGGATCTGGGTCAAACACGGTGCACGTCGCGTCCCCCAATACCCTACAGCAGGGGCGATCCCTTTCGGCCTTAAGGGAGTTACTTGATATACCGGCCTTTCCGGAATTTCCGATTCAAGCATCGCCTGGTCTCGTAGCCGCCACCCTGGGCTCGGGCTGGCCTTAACTACGCCCACCGGTCTCTTCTCGAGACAACTAATCTGGAACTCCGGCGCCCACATCGTTTCCATATCGATCCCGCGTCGATATCAACACGACTAACACGGGAGAGCGAACCTGGGCAATGCAGTCCAACGAAAGAGCCCCACCACAAATATTTTCACTTTATCAAATCCCATTAGCGCTCACGTTGTCGATGTCTCTAATCACCACAATATTCACATTGGGCACACCAATCGCATAAGTACTAGTGATAGACATACAACGGTTTCCACGCATTCCGAATTTCCAAACCAATACATATCCAACATATGCTATAAATCCAACATTTCCATAAAATAAGAAAATGCTTCCATCCGATGTCCAAACCACATAGTTACCAATAAAATGATCATAAGTACCAAATCATACTAGCAAGTTGTAATAACACATTACCATCATGCTAGCATCACAACATGCTCTTAAAACACATATCACAAAAATCTAGGGTTTTCACCAAAAATTCTAAATATCATATAATCATACTTGTATCACATAAATCATCTCAATAACATACACCAACACCACAATCACATACAAGCAAGAGGTGCAAACCACTCACCTCGAAGACTCGGCCGAAATCACGCAAGAACGCAACCTCAACTTCAACTACACGTACCCGGGAGAGAACTAAATCAAGAGGACTAAGAGAGTGAGGGAGAGAGAATGATCAAGCACCAAGGTTTCAAGGGAAAGGGTGATGGAAACTCACCTAGGTCATGCAAGAGGAGTTTCAGGTCGGGAGATGGTGAGAAATGGTGAAGGGGTAAACAAACAATTCAAGACTCGAACTTATCCACGGGCTGCAGGCAACTATCCGTCGACCAGAATACGAATCGGTCGACCGAAAGTATTCTGCACAGCACAAATTCGATCATAACCAAACCAACCAACTCCGACACGCACACAACCAAGCACTCCCTCGTGCCGACGGGGTCACCAACCATGTGACACACCCGCGGTATGCCCGAACACGCATGCACGGATAACGAAAATACATCCTAGCACATCTCATAAATTCAAACACAATTCATAAAATAAAACAAATCAAGCAACGAACCTCACATCCCTGGCCGGGTTTTCTTTTTAATTGTATTTTTTTGCTTCTTTACAATGAAATAGAAAAATAATTTATTAAAACTTAGTGCACAATAAGAAAATATTTTTAATTCACTCAATTATACTAATTTATTATATTTTTTTTATCATATTTTTCTCAAGATGATAAAAAAATAAATTTAAAGAAATTAAAAACATAAATCTACAAATAAAATAAATAAAATCTAAAAATAATATTATATTATAATATAATATATATATATATTATTTATAATATAACTATTATATATACTTTTAAATTTTTTTAATAAATAGTTATATTAAAATATAAATTATTTTTCAAAAATTTTGTATTAATACTTATATATATATATATATATTTATTCTCAGCTCGATCTGAGAATAGCCTATCCTCAGCTAACATCTCAGTCGTTGATTTTTTTAATCTAACGATTGATATTTAAATTAAATATTTAACAGCGACGGCCGTTAAATACTTAGCGGTATGAATTATTATTTCGTTAAATATAACTCGATAGTCCGTATAATCTCCTCTTCAACAGCTGGGGATCATCATTAGTAGCAGCAATGAATACTGAAACCGCAGCATCAAAATATCCTCCAATTCCAGGGATCTCAGAATGCTTCGAGAGCGCTCGAACTCCCGAGCAGCAGGAAGAAGAACGAGCGGCGTATGCGAGCCATATGGAGCTCATCTCGAAGCTTCCTGTCGAAACCGGGTGGGAGAAGACTATCCTTCGCAACTACCATGGATTCTGGTTCCCGGAGGACTTGCTCGCCAGCATCCTGGCACTCCAGCGGCGGTTCAGTTTCCGGGATGATGACGTCATCCTTGCATCATCGATGAAGGCGGGGACAACGTGGCTGTGCTCCGTCGCTTTCGCCGTTCTCAGCAGGGTCGCCGACGGCCTCACCGTCGTCGAGGAGACGCTAAGCCAGCGCCACCCGCATGACTGTGTGGTCTTTCTGGAGAAGATCATCTGGTACCACCATGATTTCATTGTTTATTTTCCCAATCAGCCTGTTAATTTAGCTTCAATGTCAAGCGGCCCTAGAAAAATATTTGGAAAAATGATAAATCAATTACTAATATCGTTGGTTCGGTTGATTTAAAATTAGACTTTGTGTTTGAATGAATCAACAAAAGGTTAGAATTTTGCACTCACGGTAAATACTTATAAGAAAAAAATTATCAAAATTGTTCTTTTTTTTTAATGAAATTAGTCTCACTAGTATAGGGATGGGAATATTCGTAAAGACAAAAAGAAAAGTTGATTCTCTATTATATTAAGTAATTAGTGACCGATTGAATATTAATTATATAGCAATAATTAGAAAAAAAAAAATTCAAGCAATGATTGATCTTTAAAAATTTCATCTTTTTAAAGAACTATTAGATTTAAGTGTTGAGTATTAGATACAAAAAATAACTCCAAATAGGTAAAGTGTATTATATTTATTTGAGCTCAACACGTCCGAATTTTATTTTCTTTCTTTAGTTGTTAAATCATGCCAATTTATATATGTATATATTGATATTTAAAATTTCATCTTTTTTAAGAACTACGATGTTAAGTGTTGAGTATTAAATATTGAGAATTTTACACATAAGTCCTACTAGGATTGATGGTTACGTATCAACCACTCTCTAAATTTCAGCCTCAGGTAGATACATATTTGTTGCCATAAAGTAACTCCAAATAGATAAAGTGTGTTATATTTATTTGAGCTCAACACGTTGGAATCTTATTTTCTTTCTTTAGTTGTTAAATCATGCCAATATATATATATATATAACAACTATTATAAAGAAGGAAGTGTTTATTTGGGATGGAGGACAAAAGCATGGCTCAATCGTAATTATTGTAAAAAAAAGTCAAAAGAAAGAAAATAAGATTCGGGCGTGTTGAGCTCAAATAAATATAATACACTTTACCTATTTTGAGTTATTTTATGGAAACAAATATATATATCTGTTTGATGCTGAAATATAGGGAGTGGGTGATACGTAACCGTCAATCATAGTAGGATTTATTCTATATAACCCTATAATTTCTTTAAGGTGAAGGTTTTAAAACACCTCAAGTTGCTCTAGAACTATTATATTACATGAACAAATGGCATTCCTGAACTTCTACTGACACACACAGTATATACCGATGTTCCACATCACCGTGCACGACCACACGCCCGCCGCTTTCTCTCTTTGGGATGCTCTGATTATTGATGGACATTCTTTTCTAATTATCCATCTTATTTTCAAATGTAATCCTTAGGTACGAGCAATTTGGTCGATACCCGGATCTCGATCTTCTAACATCACGTAGGATTCTTGCAACTCACACGCCCTACTCCTTGTTGCCGGCATCGGGGAAAAGTTCAAAGTGTAAAATAATCTATATTTCCCGCGATCCAAAGGACACAGTGGTTTCGTTGTGGCATTTCATGAAAGTATTTAAGCGAGATGCGAAGCCGCCGCTTACCTTCGAAAAAACCTTTGAGCTCTTCATTAACGGTGTTTCACCGACGGGGCCGGTATGGGATCACATTTTGGAGTACTGGGAGGCGAGCGTGAGGAATCCGAAGAAAGTGTTGTTGGTAAGATACGAAGATTTGAAGGCGGCACCGGAGGAACAAGTTAGGAGGTTGGGGAGTTCTTGGCAGTCCATTTCCTACAGAGCGAAGGAGTTTGCGGCGGAAATTGCTAGCATTTGTAGCTTCTGGAGCTGAGTAATTGGAAGTGAACAAGAATGGAGAAGACATACTAAGGATTTGTTGAAAACCAGCTTTTCTTCAGGAAAGGTGAAGTTGGGGACTGGAAGCAACATTTGCCCAGAAATGCTTCGGTAGGCTCGCTGAGATCACACTGCAGAAGCTGCAAGCCGAGCGGCCCTGAGTTTTTTGATTAATTGTGTTTAATTAGTTAATTTTTCGATGAAGATGAAGATAAATTAGAATAAAAACATTGTGTTGGTGAATCAATCTGCAATTATTTTACTCCTGCTATAAATGATGTTTGTAGAACAAAATAAATTTGTGTTGGTAATAGGGTTTTACATTTCAGCCATATCGCCCGAAACATATCGGATCTGCCGGGATCCAGCACGGAGCCGGTGCAGAGCTGACCGGCACGGTCTTTTACATTTTAACTTAATATAATATAAAAAAAATATTTTATTATTGACACGATCGATGCATCTGGTTTTTGAATTTATCGAAATTTGGTTCGACACGGCGTGGAAAACTTTCATCGGTAACTCTCTTTTCTAGAGCTTGTATGAATCAGCGTTATTTTATTCATAATAATTGTTAAATTAATCCAAAGTAGATATATACAAATATGTACATATTTTAGTGTGTTGTAAAATTTTTGTATTAAAATTCCTTCAAAAAAATGCATTTAAATATATGTTTTATGCTATGAAGTTTTGCTGATTATAAAAATCTTGAAGTCTAAAAATATTTATTTAAAAATATTTTAGAAATAATTTGAATAAAAAAATTGTTTAGCATGTTGATATTTATTTTTTTCGTATTGAATTTTTTTTAAAAAAAAAATTATATATGTGTATTTTAAATAATTTTATAATTTGTTTAAAAAAGCATGAGTTTTTTTTTATTTTTATAAAGCATTAACTTTCAAAAAACTCCAACTTAAAACAATAATAATAAGTCAATACTACGTATTGTTCGCATGCATGCATTTCACGAGCAGAAATAGATTTGAGCTGTTGAACCATTCTAATATTAACTCCTAAATTCAAATAAATTGCTCGTAATTTGACCCGGATTTTATATAAAAAATATTTTTGTATATTATATAGTATAATCTATATATATATGAAAAGTTCGGCATCAAAGTAATTGAGTGCCATGTGGCACCTTCTTACTAACTCAAATAGTAATGAATTCTGATAATCTCACAATTTGACATGTGGTATATTTAAACATTAAATAAATAAATATTTAATCATAATCATTAATTCGAGGGTTTTGACTTCAATGCACATGCAGCATTAATTATATAAATTAATATTTTATAAATAAAAAAATAAGTATAATTTATTAATAATTTATTTTTACTATATAAAATAAATATAATGTACATAATTCTTTAATAAACATATAAGTTATATACAATATATATAAAGGGGTGATCAAGTCGTAATATTAAATTAATAAATTATAAGTCATTTCGAAGAATTTGAAAGATCATTATCAAATTATTAATAATCTATATATAGTTATATACAATATATATTAAGAGGTGATCAAAATCGTAACTTTCGGTATGTTATTTGTTATTTATTTTTACTCTAATAACATATGATTAATATAATATAATATTTTAATAAAAATAATATATTTAAAAAAAATAACTTAACCTTTCGAATATTATCAATTATATATATACTTATATCTATGCATCTGACGGGTGCAAACTGATCAAAATATATATATATATATATATATATATATATATATATATATATATATATATATATAACAAAAAATATACAAATATTATATTTATAAATATATAAAATTGGGTGGTCAAAAAGTTGCAACATGTGGCATCAAAGTAGTATAACAATAAATAAAAAAAATGTAACAAATGATCTACACACATATGTAACTATTAATATAAAAATGATAATAATACAAATTTTATGATAAGATTCATTTTAATAAAAAATTATCCATATTCTAAAAATTATATATATAACTAAATATCATAATCATTTCACGTTATTCTCAAATAATTTTATAATTTTATACATAACAAATAATAATTGTCTTACTCTAATAATATGTGATAAATAAAATATATATTTTAATAAATTACTTATAAAGTTTTAATAATAAAATATAAAAAAATTTAAAAAATAGTATTATTATTTTATATTGATAATTAATATCCGTGCATCGTACGGGCACAAAACTAGTTACATATCTACTCATGGGCTTATATGTTGTCTATTAAATAGGCTTGGTATTTTTCATCACAAAAAAAAGGCTTGGTACGGAAAAATAATTCCGTAAAGACCAATCTCAAAAAAATTTACAGACTCCTCAAATTACAATATTTTGACATTTTATAAAAAAAACAGTAATAAACAAGAATAATTCCTAATTATTATAATCTATAACATTATAATTTACAGTTTTAAAAATATAAAAAAAGATTTATTGAATCACTTTAGTTAGTTTAAAAATACATATATTTTAACTACAACTTAAACTGTTCGTTAGATACATTTTAATTTTTCAAAAATTTTAAGCTCATTAATTGTAGGTCATTATAAATATATTTGTCATTCTTTAAAATATTATATAATATATAAAAAGTTGTTATATAAACTTTATAAGAGATGGATTCTTAGCTAAACATGTTACACATCAAGGTACAAGTTACAAAGTAAGTTAGTTTCCAGCCTTTTTGAAGAGTTGCGTATGGGCCTTTATTTTTTGTAAATTTTATATATTAGTTATTAAAAAATAAAAAAAATAATGATGTGGCGATATATATACTGTCATCTCAGTATATTTTTTATTTTTAAGAACTAATTTATAAAACATATGAAAAGAGACTATTTATATGCAATTATTAACAGACAATATATAGTTTAACTCAACGGGCTTGTTCAGTCATTGTAAATGCTGGTTGAACCATGGAATGGACAGGTTTCGAAAAGAAAGATTTGCATTCACCCCCTCCATCAAAATTTAGTTTACGAAGCCATTAGTTATAACCCTTATTTTTAGTGCATCAAAAACTTTATTTAGGAGTATTTGTTAAAAATATAAATATCAAAATTATAAATCACATCAAAATTTATTTATTTTTTTCAAAAAAAATTTTACATAAATATTTTGAGGCTTTAAAATTTTAGTAATTTAACGAATCAATTTTTAAGAATATTAAGACTTTAAAATCTCAAGACACTTTTCAGATTTTTTTTGAAAACACTTTTAATAAAAAAGTGGTAGATCACATTAAATCTTTTTTTTTTTTTTTTTTTAAAGCTTTTTTTGAAAACACTTTGAATATAAAAGATTGGTTAGTTCACATTAAAATCTTTTTTATTTTTATATAAAGCTTCTCTAAAAAATATTATATAATAGTCAAAATATATGTGATACGAATATTGAAACAGTGACTACTTTATAAACTATTTAAAAGGAGATTTGTTTATAATATTAAATTTAGAAATCGACATGTTATTTTTCCTTTCGAAAACATTGGTATAAGAAGTATAATTCTTCAAGGACTTATGACGGTACAGATATAATCAGAATCGCAGATTGTGCACGAGATGTGTAGTAAATATATTTTAATGTGCTATTGGCAAATAGACCGCATATGGCAATATGGAGTTCATAAATCGGTCCGAACCGGACTGGACCTATTGGCAAACAAACCGCATATGAGTATATGACGATAGGGATATTCATATACCGGTCCGGATCGAGACTGGTATATAAATGGTCCGATCTGCGGTTTCGCTAGAAGTTGTTAATCGATTTTGGTCCTGTACGATCCAAGACTAAAAAATCGGTGGACCGGACCAAGGACCGGTTAAGAGTTCAGTTTGATAAATTTATGAATCAAACTAATAAGCAATTCGATGACTAAATAGTCAAAAATTCGTGGTCCAAACCAATTTTCAGCCCAAGTATTGTACGAAATGCAATTTATAGTCCAATCGGTCGTCCGGTTTGATCCAATTATTTTATTGTCCGGTCTCAACCGAACCGGTCTGATTTTCAGTCTACAATATGTCAATATTAATACTATTTCGGTCTTCGATCAGACTGATCCGGTTCGGTCCGATTGAACACCCCTAATGGCGATGGCGTCTGGTCCGGACCGGTTGAAAATATTGGCGTTGCATGTGGGGTGGATTTTGTTGGAGAGACGGGAGCTGAAGCAGATCTGAAGAGTGGATCTCACGTCTCAATAAGACACTGCACACAGCGAAATAAAATCGTTGGATCTCTGCATCTGGATCTCTTGGACTGGTTGAATTCGGTTGGTTTCTTTCTATATCGACCCCCAGCGGCAGCGTTCTCGCACGCCGGCGACCACCTGCATCATCCCTCTTCTTCGTGAGTCCCACTTCTCCGGCGTCTCTCGTCTCCGGCGTCTCTATTCTCCGATTCCAATTCAGGTATTCTTTCTAATTTCTGTTTGTTTTGGAAGTCTAATTCTGTAAATCTATAATTCATCTTTGTTGTCCTTCAATCCAGTCGTCCTTCACTGCACAGTGGACACCATCTCTCCCAAATCTCCCAAAATCAAACTGTCCCAAAACTCTCTCTGTCAGTGATGTTTTAATGTTGAATTGTATTAATTTCTCTTTTTTTTTTCATTTCTTTGTCGGTGCATATATAATATTAACATGTTAAGTTGTTCAATTTCTCTACAACAGTAATTATGATTTAAGTTGATTGGCATATTTGGTGTTTTCGTTCTTATTTGATGTTTTTTTCTTTGGTATTTTTATACAAATAAAATAAAATATACAAAAAATGCCGTGTCCCATCCGTGTTGCGTCTAAGCTTTTTTCGTTCTCATTTGATATTTCAAGACTCCCACTCGCAATATCAACCAAGGTTGCATAAATTTGTGTAGGAGTCTTGAAATATTGAGACAAGTTTAAAGATTTTACATGGTGCAATTGAGTGTTTTATGACTACCTTAGCAGTATAGACTTGTTTATCTTAAGATTAGCGACTTTGTACTTATTACTCCACTTAAAGTTCAGAGTTTGATCATGTTGGCATCCTTGATCATTTCATCCTGGTCCTAGTCTTAAAACCGAAGCTAATTTGAACAATTTTCTTCGCCTCGCAACTGCCATTTTAGCATTGGGTGCAGTGGAACGTCCTAATAAAAGTTATCAAGGTTTGAAGATAAGATGTGAATTCATCCTTTTAGTTCTGCTCTGTGATTTCAAAGTTGTACAATATGTTTTTGTGTTACGGAACAACACTTGCTCCTTGTGTTACTCTTGATTTGTCAAAGATATCACTCTGACGATATAATATGTACAAGAGTAACAAGACAGGCCTTAATAGCTGCTTTAACCATCTCATTCTATTGTGGAAGCTAATATTAGGAAGTAACAAATACTGGCTAGCCTGCTAAAGGAGTGGCGAGCGGCGGGCCTTCAAAAAGGAGCAAGGGAAACAATGTCCCTAGTTACAAGCAGCCTAACAAGTTTTATTATTGTAGAATATCTTATTAGATATGGTTTCATTTCAAAGATTCCAATGTTTTTGAATCTGCCTTGACTGATTTTTCTCCAATTGCCTGATGTGCAGAAAAAAGTGTGAGAAACTAAAGTGGTACCAGTTGACTAAGTGACCTATTGTCAGTTTTCTTAAGATTTGGAAGTTACTAGATTCGTGGAACTGTTTCTAATTCAGTAAAACCCTCCACTTGGTGAGGTGAATCCTTTCAATGCCGGTAAGTTGTATTAATCTAAACCTGCTAGTTCTATTCTGATATTTGCATTATATTGAATTTTCCGTTCTACATATAAGCCACTATTAATGCTCTATAGTCTGTTTTGAGTAATTAAGATAGTCATGCTGATCTAGACGGACAAATTTTATCCTTTGTTTTTCACTTGGATGCAAGTTGTTTACTCTATGAACCGTGTATTAATGGCATTGTAGTTTTTTCAAGGTGCATTTGGTTTTTACTATCTTGTCGCTGTTTTCTTTTTTTCCTGAACTAATTGGATCACTTCCCTCATGTATTTCAATATGCATAATACTGGGACTAAACAAGACTAAAAGGTATGGTCTCAAGCTTTGCTTTGTTTGTGAAAATCAAAGATTAACGCTGAACTTCTGGTGATTAACAGAAGATTGAGTTTGCTTCCTTGGTCAAACTGCTCAACAAAGCAATTCTGAGCCTATTTTTAAAATAGAAATACCCTTGGTGCTTTGTTTTGTATAATGTACAAGATTTGAGTTGGAAGGCATTTGATTACAATAACTCTCTCCAAACCAATCTATTACAAGCTATGGTTTAGGTTGCTGACGTTTTCATTCACAGTACTTGAAAACTTGTTACTGCAAAGTTTTGAGTTAAGGAAGGTGGTAGCAATAGTGAGTCAAGGAACACCTTTGTTGTTCGCTTGGAAGGAAAGTGAGTTTTGTTCTTCTTCTTCCCTGATGACATTAGCAGAGCTCAATTCCAACTGAATTTCTATGTGTCACTTTCCAACTGAGCTTCCTTTTAGTTATGGAAGATAACATGTTTGTTCGTGGAGCGAGTTTCCAAAGTCACTTCTTAATGCCTTTCTTCTAACTTTGCTTTCCCTTTCTAGTTACTAGGCTGAAACTCTGGTCATGTAAAGGATTAACTAGCTTAAGCTTTAGGTATAAATTTATTTATTAAGTTTGTTACTAACGGAGTTTATGATTTCAATCGTTTGCTCAAGAGTCATGCCACCCTTCTATTGACCTATATCAAGTACTCTATTTTTTTCTTTCAATAACTAAAGTGGAGAAAGGTTACCTCATACTTTAAAAGAAGTTAATATTGTGTACCCTGGTGTTGCTAGAACTGACAGTTGTTCATTTATTATGTATCTGGGCACTACAAAGTCAAGTTGTGTTTCTTCTTCTGTTGTAGGACGGCAACTTTTTCTCAGGGTTCACAAGATTATGCAAAGGCCTGTCAGTGATACTTGTTGCTGGATATGTTTTGGTCCAAATATTCCCCTCAGCTGCCACTTATCTAGCACTCATCCCTGCCCGGTAAGATTAATATGTTCTAGCTGAAAGCGCAAATGTATAACTAGATTAGCTCCTACCAAAGTGCCCAGAAGGATACATCAAAAGCTTGTAAGTCATGCTAGATGATAACTTTTTATGTTGTGGAAGTTTCAATTGCATGTATTTGTAGAGGTGTATTATAATGTGTTCACATAGTTAGATTCTAACTTTGTTAATAATTGGTGACCTATATGCCTTCCGGTTATGCCTCTGAATGCTGGCCTATGTTAGGTCAGTTTGACAGTAAATTCAGAATGTTGTTATGGGTGAATAGTATTCAAGAAAAAGTGCGAATGATTGATGTATCTTAGTGCCTTACATTATCTTTCGTTAAGATAGAATGTTACAAATCACGAAGAGGATGTGCTCCTTCATGCCTTCGTACGTGTTTGCAGCATGTTGTTTGGTTGTCATTGCAGAATAGGCATTTGAATTCAACATTCCTAGTTCTATTGACTGTGAAATTATCATTGTTAGTTATATATGTGAACTTGATTAAATCATTGATAAAATTAGCAATATATTTATGTTTCAGGACTATCCCATTTGCTTGGAACCTCATCACTTCTGGCTACATTGATCAATCACTTCCTAGGGTACAAACACTCTTGACTATATGAACCAGTTATATCAATATCTTTGGGTTTCTGCATGTTTTGATCCTAATGATATGATCTTAAACATGTTGTGCATGTGTTGCTTAGGAGTATTGGAGACTGTTTAGAATGTCAGAAATATTGTCGTTCTTATCACATATCATGGTTGTGCGGAGTATAGAAGGCAGACTAGAATGCTGAAAACTTATATTTGATATGGACGTGATATTAACCAACTTCAATTGCCAGATAAAGCCGCTAAATCTTCTGCAGCATCATCAAAGTTTTGTTATTAATGTTATTCAAGTATATTTATTGTTTAGGTTAGTTAAGCAATTAGCTGAGTTTTCATCTAAAGTCCCATTAATTTTCTTCTGCAACTACTTACAAGTAGCTCTTACAATAGGTATTCATTATTAATCAAAGAGATTAATATTGGTTTCACGCCTGTTGAAGTGTAAGCTTATCTATAATAGCTTTCATCTTCTTAGTTGCAGTCTACCTTTAAAGTAGAGTTATTCCAAACGAGCAATATGCTAGAGCGGCATGCAGAAACGTCCAATCTGCCTACTTGATTTAATTACATTTCAACTCTTGAGTTGTTTGACTGTGTAATCATGCCTTTTGGACGAGCATTGGTGTAATGTTGTTTATTTCAGTCATAGTATATTAAAGTAAAGACAAGGTATTTTAGGGCTAAAATTAGAAAAAGTATGCTCATTTATCAATCATATAATTCTTTCAAATTATTACCAGTTCAGAAAAATTTTATTTTTTTGAGAAAACTAATAGGATGGATGCTGAGAAAATGATACACAATTATGTACCAATGAAATTTCTTTGGCTGAATATCTTGAAATTATGTATTTTTCGCTTGCTATTAAAACATGTAAGCTGGTCTCATACATTCATTAAAGGAGTCTATGAACCGTGATAGGGAAAGTATATAGTGATTTCTATGAGCCCTTCGATATAGATTTAATATGATGTGTATGCACTATTTATTGATAATAAAGATTTTCAGTTACAGTTGGGATACGGTTTTATAGGTCATCATCAGCATAGTTGGTCTTCTCTTATTCGGGAAGTCACTTGAACCGCTATGGGGCTCGAGAGAATTCTTGAAGTTCATTTTTGTAGTCAACTTCTTAACATCAATCTGTGTCTTTATTACTGCTATTGTTTTATACTACGCGACAAGGCAGGAAAGCTACCTGTAAGTGCCTCTTTTTCAAGAACATCCGCTTTTTGTTATACAAAGTTACTGGACTTCTTCATTCTCATAGCTCTTTATCTTCAATATGATTCTGTAAGTTTTCGATTTTTAGAGAGCATCACCTATATTTACTCCTTTTGGATTTTTCAGCCTTTCAGCATTAACTGAAGCTGTAACTTTTTCATTAACAAAAGAATAACACGTGCACTTTTGTGAATTGTTTGAACCCTGAGTTTCTCTGTAAGGATAACTTCGACACTGAGCTAGCCAAGTCCATTATTAGAAATGGATTAAAATGTGTGATGTGTGAACTTGTTAAGAGTGGAGGTTCAAAGAGTTCATATCTAAGTTGCAATACCCACCTTGTCATTATGTCTAGTCAGCATATTTCTTCTGCTTGTGAGTTATGTTCATCGTCTGTCGGTTTATCAATTTTCCTGATATCTTTTGATGCCTCCTAGTGACGCCTGCTTCTCATCTCTTGGTTGTCTCCTTCAATCTAATATACCTTTCTATTTGTTGTGCATGAGTTTATTTATTATCACATTCAGATAATCATTATTAATGTCTAAAATCATATTTTTTGATTCTGTTATGTTTGCAGGTACACACCTTTTAGGTTGCCATGCGTGTTCTTGCAGCCTTCCTTGTAGCACTTAAGCAAATCATGCCAAATCAAGAGATCAGTCTTTTCTTTGTGTTAAAAATAAAAGCAAAGGTTTTTGCCTTCCCTAACAATTTCAGCTTTTATTTTAGGAAAAAACTACACATCCCCAACAAACCACACACAATCAATCTCTACCACACACGTGCCTCGTAATCCACACAATTTTCTCGTGATCCCCAAAAAATATCAAAATCACCGATATACCCATCGTGATGTGTGGTCCTGATTATGCCACGTCAGCATGTGTTGTTTATTGTGTGGTTTCTTGGGGGTGCATAGCAAAGCCCTTTATTTTAATTCTCTGGCTGACGATACTTAATGCTTTAACCTTCTCAGTGGTTTCCATCTCTTCTAGTATTGGTCTCTGTAGCTGTAAGCTTTTTCACATTTGAGGCCGCATCCTACCTACCAACTCTACTCTTTGGCATTTATATGGGTTGGATTTACCTGAGATATTTCCAAAAGAATCCAGAAACGGGCCTTAAGGGGGATCCAAGTGATGAGTTTTATTTCTCCAGCTTCTTCCCTGAATTTCTACGGTACTGAACAACTTCATTTAGCGAGTAACATATATTAAGTGTTAATTTAGCTTCTCTTAACTGTTTTCAGTCCTATAATCGATCCTGTTGCGTCAATATTTCATCGACTTCTTTGTGGCCGAGCTGAAGAGTCTGCTGAAACAAGTGGTTATGCATTGGGAGGAGCCGCTTTGCCTGGTTCAGATCCTATTGAGGCATCCCGCAGAAGGTATATTTCTCCCTTTCTAACAAGCATGTTACCATAGTAGGATAATTGCATTTCAGCCCCCTTTGTCAAACCCGTGGACATTTCAGCCCCTGGCAACGGGGGAAACGCGCCCGTTTCCAGGGGCTGAAACGTCCATTTTGGGGAAACGGGGGGCTGAAATGGAAAAAGCCCTAGTTTGTGTGTATATATATATATATATATATATAAACCTCATTCACTTTGTTTCGTGTCTTTTTTTTTTTTTTTTGGTTATAACATATATATATAAACCTCATTCACTTTGTTTCGTGTCCTTTTCTTTTTTTTTTTGGTTATGCAATGTTATATCTCATTTTCAATGTGACCGTATCCGTCCCCCGGATCAGCAGTTGAGGCGAGGGCTAATCTCTCAGGAGAGATTGGTAGTTGCCATTGTTCTAGTAGCGTACTCGCATGGTGTTGACATCGTTGATATTTATAATTTATTTGTTTTTTCTCCTATGGCACTTATTATTCAGAGAGCGCGGAGCAAGAGCACTTGAACAGAGATTAGCGACTGAGAAATTGGCGGCCGCAGGAAGCTCCGAAGACGCGTTGCATGAAGATGCTGCAGAAGAAGTTTGAGGAAGGCAGACGGCGTATTTAGTACCCGTGTTCTCCGAGTGATGCATTTTACATGTAATTTTCGTAGGATAACAACAATTGTTATCAGATTCATGAGCATCTGGCATGGATTTTGATTGAACCTACCGAGAAGTAGAATAACTTGTTTCGTCGTCTTTTTTTTTTTTTTTTTTTTTTTGGCACTTATGATCTGGTGAAATCATAATTCTGCAGCAAATCAATATTAATAGCGCTTGCTGCACTAGACGAAGGTAGCTAGAAGTTGCTTTTTGGGGTTTTGTTTTAAAAAAAAATAAATAAATAAAAAAAAATAAAAAAAAAAATTCTATGCTTTGCGAAAGTTAACACAAATCTAAGTCTATGAAACACTTTTTAGCTGGAACACTTTCTTAGCTGAAAATATTATGATAGTTCGTTCAGAACATTTTTTTATTCTGTAAAAATAATAATAGTTCATCGGAACAATTTTAGTTTAAATAATATTATACAAATATTAGTAATATTATATTAATTATTTTGAACATTAAATTAGCCGTTTTGAATATTTCTGAGTTTTCGGTTAAAAATGTTTTCAACAAATTACAAAAGTATGAGTGGATTTGTGGAGTTTTAAAAAGCAAGGGCATTTTGGATATTATTCCAAAAAAAGAGAAACATATATCAACAAACTTGACGGCTGCAATCGGAGATTAACTCAGTTTCAACAGCACACTGTCACCATCTTTTAACTTTCATTTTATAATATATGATTGTTAGTGCCCATGACGTTGACAGATGATTATGATTTTTATTTCATAAAGTAGAAGTTTTAGTTCGAATCTCGTAAGTACCATCTGTAATATAGTGAATAATTTATCCTCTCTATACTCCGTAAAAGGTAATACGGACCTTCGAGCCTGACCAGATCGAATGGTTGACTCTTTGATTGGTGGGACATAAGACAGTGTCATCCGTGAATTATATGTTATGACAAGTTGCATAAAAGTGGACCGGATTATGTGCAGAATTTTTTCACGATAATTCTCAGAAAATAATAATAATAAAAAGGAATATATATATATTAAAGGAATATATATATATATATATATATATATTATATATTATATATAGTATTTTATATATTAACTATATCAATATTTTGACAGTTGCATAAAAGTTGGACGGTTATGTGCAGAATTTTTCACGATAACTTTCAGAAAAAAAAAAAATTCATATATATATATATCTATATATATATATACATATGATTGTTAGCCTGCAGTTACAAAATGCAGACTGTTGTCCAAAAATAGTGTGAAAAAGTCTACAAGTAATTTATTCCGTAATGAAAACAAGCGTATTCAGCATTGTTCTTCCGCATATACACTCAGAGCTTACAAGTTTATTATAACCCCCCATAATTTAAAATTATATTTACAAGTTTATTATAACCCCCCATAATTTAAAATTATATTTTTATACCTTCCAATTGGAAATGGCACTTTTATACCTAATCATTCTGTGAAATAATGAAACTGTCATTGTCATTTTCTTGAAAGACAAGGGCGTTAACTTGACAAGCGCAGTTTCGTCATTTTACACGATCGATAAACATAAAAATATCATTTCGAATTAGGGGTATCTTTTAGCAATTCTGAATTATCTAGAGACATAAAAATACAAATGCCCAGCAGCCCATAAATATTGTAGGGAACCTACTTTAACAAGTAGCAGCAAGTAATGATTGTTACTGGCATGGAATGGCTGCAAAAGAAATTTATTCGAAGAAACAACAACCTTTACAAAAACAAACAACACAAAAGAAGCAAAAATAAAAGAAAAAAGAAAAAAGGAAAAAGCAAAGTATATTTCTTAAAAAGAAATTTGTGCTATGCGATCAGACTCCTACTATACAACTTATGTTGCCCAGAATATAAGTAGTTCTGGAGAAGAAAATTACCATTTGCAGGATTTTCTGTGAATGCATCAACTTCTTCAACATCAGGATCTTTTTTGATAAGATTTCTTCCAGAAGATGTCCAAGTTACGCCTTTCCGAACCTGAAATAATCAGAAAACCAATTCAATGCATCCACAAAGATAGGATAAAAGGTGTCAATTAAAGTACAAAGATGCAACCAACTGATTGTAGAAAAAATACCCTTGAAGTAGTTTCAATGAATGTCAAAACTCAGCACTTAAATCCGCTAATGTTTTCTAATGTTTTCGTGGTAGTAGCAATTGTCGATGGTTTATCGCCGTTATTTCCATGCTGCTAATACATGCATAAAGCAGAAGACAAAATTTGTTAACTAGGAAAAGCCTAGCGTCATTTGCGTTTTTATGTCTTCCCCATAATTCGAATTGCATTTTTATGCACCACCCCGACCCCTCAAATTCAAAATGGCTTTTTCTGCCCCCATTTACCCTGTGAAATGACGAAATTGTTCTTATCTTTTCTTCTTTCTTTTTTTTTTTAAAAAAAGAGGAGGGCAGTTAACTTGATAATGACAGTTTCATCATTTCACACGGTTAAGGAAGCATTTAAAAAAAAAAAAAATACTATTTCGAATTAGGGGTTACATTTTTTCATTTTCGGGGTGGTGTCGGCCGGAGGGAGGGGGGCGGTAGAGTCTACAATTTTTGATCAGTAATCAACTCCTGTTCAAATTTAAGTCAAGATCTCAACATCCGGCCAAAGATCACATGCAGGATGCATATAGCCCCTAAAATCTGGATCTGGTTAGAGAATGGTAGGCTTTACTCGGAGCTCACATGATAATTACAGACTCATGAAGCTCATCCACCTTTGTTTCACTTTCCACAGCAAAACTGGATTAATTTGCAATCCTTAGGCCATGTTTTTAGGGTACAGAAACATCCCAGTTCTTCATAAAGAATTGCGTGATTATTCTAGTTCACTTTTTCATAGAACACTGTTATCCTATGGTAAGTTCTACCAATCTGGGCCAAAACAAGCCCTTTCTTGCAAATATACTTTGTTTATGTCCATACAGTGGGAAACGAATATCACCAATAATCTCCGCAAGAGCAATTCCCTTCTTTGAAATGATGAAAACGGTTTGAATCTCTCAAAATAATTTCTCTGCTAGTAACCATCGATATATACTTCGTAGCATTGTGGCAATCACCACAGACCCTCAAGTTCTTGAATATTTTTATGGGAGATTCCAGCGATGTACTTATTATTCCAAATGCTATAGCTAATCTTTCGCTGTGGCTACTTAGAATATGCTGCTTCTCATCCTCCTCTACGTCCTGAAGAACGAAGCTGAAATCAGGAACATAACCTACGTTCTTTATTTTAGAAGATAAAACACTCAACTCCGTACTAATCTCCTCATAACGTGGGTGAGAACTGTCTCCGGTGAAGAACACATTTACTTCGTTGTTAACCTCGATGGAACTCCACCCAGGAGTTTTCCACAATTTTTTATGCTTCACCAATGATCTCACTTCATTGACCGCGTCCCACCTTCCAACCCTTGCATACATATTTGACAATAACACATAATAACCAACATTTTCAGGGTCAACTTCAAATAAGAAAGTTGAAGCCAAATTTCCAAGTTCAACATTTCCGTGAATCTTACAAGCCCCGAGAAGAGCACCCCATACGCCAGCATCAGGCTTGAGAGGCATTGTTCGAATGAATTCGTAGGCAGCATCCAAATCACCAGCTCTACCGAATAAATCGACCATACATGCATAGTGCTTAACAACAGGTTGGATCCCATATTTACTCTGCATTAAATGAAAACATTGTTTTCCCTCCTCGACTAACCCAGCATGGCTAAAAGCCGATAACAACGACACAAAGGTTACACCGTCCGGAACTACCCCTTCTTTCTGCATTTCATAAAACAAGCCCAAGGCCTTTTCGCCGTGCCCGTGTATCCCTTGACCAGATATGACGGCGTTCCAAGGACATGAACTTTTTCTAGGCACTTGTTTAAAGAGAAACATTGCGTCAGGTAGTTTACCACATTTCGAGTACAAATCTATGAGACAAGTACCAAGGAATACATCCATCTCAAGCCCCAATCTTATCGACTGCCCATGAATTTTCATCCCATGCTGCAGTGCTCCCACATGCGAGTAAGCTGGTAAAACACTGACAAGTGTCCCTTGAACAAGCGCGATCCCCGCAAACCTAACCATTTCGTCAAAAGCTTCAATTGCTTCGGTAGCAAGCCCATTTTGAGAGTAGCCCGTTATTAACGTATTCCAAGAGATAACATCTCTGACAAGCATGTTATCGAAAACCGCTCTTGCAAGCTTAATCTTAACTGATTTTGCGTACATGTCGACGATGGCATTGCCAACAAAAACATCCTCCACATCCCATCCTCTCCGAACAACATAACCATGCACTGACTTTCCGTTGCGGATATCCCCACACTGTGCCATTGCAGATGCAAGACTCACAATAGTTAAAGGATCAGGATGAACTCCAAAACTTTTCATCTCATCATAGTAAAATATAGCTTTATAAGGTTCACTAGCTTGCTCGTAAGCAGAAATCAACGAATTCCACGTGACGAGGTCTTTCTCTCTCATCTCATCAAATATTTGTTGCGTGTCTTTCAGAAACCCGGATTTTGAGTACATAACGATTAATGCATTGGACACAAAAATATCAGATTCAATTCCATTCTTAATAACATACACATGTAACCATACACCCATCAAAAAGTTGCCCAGCGGAGCGCAAACAGGCAAGATACTGGCGACTGTGATACTATCTACACCCACACCCTCAATCACCATATCTTCAAATACACATAAAGCTTCAGAGGCCTCTCCATTACGGCAAAGCCCAGAGACTAAGGCGTTCCAAGATCCAGAGTCTCTTACAGTCATTTGATCAAACACGCTTCGTGCACTGTTGATATCTCCATATTTTGAGTAAAGGTGGATCAGTGAAGCTGAAACAAAAACATTCCTATTAAACCCTAGCTTTAGTATGAGACAATGGAGCTCAGCGCCATCACGAATAGATCTGCAGGCCTTGAGGGAGACCGGGAAGGTGAAGCGATCAGGGCGGGCGGAAGACGAGAGAAGGCGGCGGAGTGAAGAGAAAGCAAAGTGGGGGAGGTTGTGGGACACGTAGCAGGAAATGAGAGAGTTGAAGCAACGGGAGGTTTTGCGAGGGAGGGAAAGGAAGGAGAGCTCGGCGGAACGGAGGTCGCCATGGGAGGAGTAGAGGTCAATGACGTGGCAGGAGACGTGGACGAACTCGCCGGAGACGATGAGGAGGGCATGAAGGCGGTGGAGGATGCGAAAGTTTCCGGCGGCGGCGAAGTTTGAACGTAGAAGCTGGCGATAGTCCATGGTGCTCCTGGTATGCGCATGGTGGCGGGAAGATGGTAGGAGTTTTGAATTTAGCTAACTTCATCTGCCAGTGGCTGGTAATTATCCTTTGTTCAACCTCAATAAAGTTCTTTTTTTTGGTTTTTTTTTTTTTTTAATTTTAATTTTATTTTAATTTTTTTAAGAAGTAACTTCTATAAGTTGATAAAGTGAGCTTGATACCATTTCCCATAATAATTTCAAAAAAAAAAATAAAAAAAATAAAAGTGTATTAAAAAAAATTGCTAAAAAAATTTCTCAACCAAGATGCACTCTAAAAAAGTTAAGGTGAGAGTCCACGATTTACCGCGACTGCACCATCACAACGGATCCTATCAATCGTAAAAGTGAAAATCGAGATCCAACACCTTTGAGTTTGGAATAATGTCAAAAATATTTATGTTTTTGGAAATTGATAAATGGACCCCTATATTTTGAACTTTTTCAAAACAAAAAAAAAAAATTGCCGAATACTCTATAATGTTTCGAACAGACAAATATAATATTAGTATTTATATTTGAAGGACTATTTGAACAATGTCCATAAAATTTTTGCATCCTAATGCGCACCACTCAGTAGAGTAGCATGCCTACTAAAATACATAAACTTAGCTTAGAAGTTAACCTATGTTTGGTTCTGGCTTTATTTGCTTTTTTTTTTTTTTTTTTTTTTTTTTTTTTGAGATTATCTTGGTAGAACATTATGTGAGAACATACCTCCGTAGATACCACAAACTCGTAAAAAATTCCAACGCCTATTACGTCCAGTTTCGACCGATATTCTGGAATCTGAATACAAACCTTCTACGAATGGAGGTTCATATCACGGGATACAAAGAATTTTCAGAAAATTCTTTGAGAAATTTTACTCTACATGGACTCTAATATAGTGTAAAATGAAGATTGCCACGTGGCATAGAATAAACGGTTCATATACATAGACATGAGGATACCAAATACAGTGTTTGAAACCTTGACTAAAACTGCAGATTTCGATATAGATCTCAGTAGGCCTTGATGATATCAGTCATGCCTCAGTTTAGATTTAGATGATCCCCATATCAGTAGATGCAGTGTTTGCATATGATATTTCTATCGGCTGGAGATCTCAGTATAAGTAGAATATAGCACACATCAGCCAAGACGATCACAATCTCGACTGATCCCAGTATCGGTTCACTTCGGTATCGGCTGACTTCAAGATCTGCTCACTTCCAGTCAACGCAGTTATAGCGAGACGGTTGCGAATTTGGCGGTCAATTAATAAGCTATTTAATGACGGTGTTATCATAAAAGGAAGCATAATCAAATAAGGAACAACCAATAAATATGACAAGTATCTCATATAAGAATCTGTAAGATATATGTCGACACCCTATTTTGTTCGGACTGTTGATTTACATTAAACCAAAACGCACCAATTGAAACCCGCACGGTATAGTTAAACTCGACATAACTCGATTAAGTCCAATTAGGCCTGTTTAGATCCAGGTAGGCGCAATTAAGCTTAAAAGTTAAGCCAAATTGGTCTAATTGAGAACCAATTGTGCTCGATCGAATTAATATTCGATTAACGATTACAGCCAATTGGCCAATTAATTGTAAAGTCAATTTGATCCAATTGGGTTTGATTTGAGATATTTAAATAAAACTAAATATTCATAATTCCGACAAGATATGCGCGAATATGTCATAATCGAAAAATCCGAAATTTGGCTCATAGAGGGGCTGGTTATACTAACGATCACAATAGTGGACTTAACTAGGGGTGTTCATATACCGGTCTGGACCGAAAAACCAGACCGGACCGGTGAGTTCGGTCTGGTCCGGTCCGGACTGGTGGCAATTCGGTCCGGGTCGCGGTCCGGGATGTACCTGGATTTCGGTCCTCGGTCCGGTTCGGTCCCAGACCGGAAAAACCGTGGACTGGACCGAGGACCGAATTTGATAGGCTTTATGCCTATGACCCAGCCCAAATTGTCAAAGCATTTTCATTTCCGACCCAGCCCATGCATTTCGTCCTAACGCAAACTCAATTCCTCGCGGCCCATACTCAATTTCCTTGCATCATCACCTACGGACCGGTCCTAACCTGTCCGGTTCAGTTCGGTCCCCCTTCTCTGCGATCTGGTCCGGACCGGACCGGTCCTATTCCGGTCCGGTTCGCGGTCCTGACTTTTTACATGTTTCGATCTCTGGTCTGGTCCGGTCCGGACCGGTTGAACACCCCTAGACTTAACTTTGCAAAAATTTGAGAGGTCATTGTGGCAAAATCGCAAACATATAGATTTTTCTTGTAATACATGTAAGTGGGTATAGTTAGAATTCCAAAATTCAAGGAAGAAGTTAAGGTGGTTGATCACCTATATATATGGAGGGATGAGCTAGTAAGAGAGGGGGAGAACAGTAGAGGGAGAGAGAAAGAAAGAGCAAGAGAGAGAGAGAGAGAAGTTGGCTAGGGGGAGAGAGAGAGAAAGAGAGAGAGAGAGAGAGAGAGAGTGAGAGGGAGAGAGGATCGGCCGAAGATCTAAATTTCCATACACACACACACCTCCGCTGAAACAAGCACCCACAACATCTCCAGACTCCTGTGACAACAACGCCGCCGCCGGTCGGAACATCCGCCGCCACGACAAGCTCCGGCCGAACGTATCCGAAAACCTCCGAAATTCCAACAACCCAATTCACGTCCAAACCTCGAGGTAACCATATCAATCTTTTGCACATGTACTAGAACACGGGGTGCTGCCTCGTCTTCGCCGCCGACCGGAACATCCACCGCCGCGCCAAGCTCCGGCCGAACGTATTCGAAAACCTCCGAAATTCCAACAACTCAATCCACGTCCAAACCTCGAGATAACCATATCAAAATCTTTTCCACATCTATTAGAACACGGGGCGCTGCCTTGTCTTCGCCGCCGGCGAGCCACGACGTCGGAAATAAAAAACGAAATAATTTACTCGAAATTACACCCACGTATATCTCTCTGCACACACGTCGAAATCCTATTTTGACCTTCCTGTTGAATTCAGCATCCTTGATAGCTCAAAGAACGACCCACGCGGCGGCGAATGATCACCGCCGTTAAAAACGACCGAAAGTTCGCACCGACGAAATCTCTTTAAATGAAGCTTCTAATCCAATTTTTGACATCTCCAACGAGTAGGGAGTCGTCAAAAACCCCTGGGGTGACTTTCGGGTGGCCGCCGGTGGTTTTAAAAAAATCGAAACATGCAGAAAAACAACGACGTGGGTTGAAGACGATCCAAACGGGTAAGATGCGCACACGAAATAGCAACCAGCAACCCGCGCCCGTTTCAGCATAATTAAAAAGCGTGACCAGCCCAGCCGGTCACGCGTCGTTTTAATCGATGCGGTCGTGTCTGTGAGCACCGGCGAGTCCGTTTCGTTCTGGGCCGGACCATTTTGTCCGCCTAGCCCATTTAAGGCACAAATTAGTTTAAATTCGTTTTAAATCAATTTTCATGGGTTATAGGTGTATACATGTAACCCAAATGCATACTCGGAGGTGTATACTTCCAAATCGTGTATTTTTTAAGCTTAAACGCCGCATTCTAAACCAAAAATCTCACAAAAAATATATATTTTTTAATAAAATGAGTTATAGGTATATACTTGTAACTCAATTTACAGTAAGAAATTAGAGGTGTATATTTCTATTTTCTAATTATTTTCATAAAAAAGCTAACTTTTTGGACAATGAAGAAGAAATGAAAACACGATGAGCCCAACATTAATAAAGTATTATTTTTACCACATTAACATGCACTCTCTGACACTAAACACACAACACACGAACTGTACATTTATTTATTTGTTTATTAAATAATGCCTACAAATATATCGTTATTTGAGATTAATCTCACTCGGTAATATAAATTAAGGACTAGAATAGTGGTGTATATTGTTGTCCCCTTCTCCTTAATTTATATGACAATGAATTCACATACGAATAATAGCTGTAAAAGAGCGGTATATACTGCTCTTGACATCTATTATACGTATTGAAGGAAGACAAATCCTATTTAGATAATGAAAAATGAGAATATAGGATCGGCGTATACTGGTTCAATATCGTAAATTATATTATTTAAATGTATTTATCAAATAGTAAAAATGAGAAATAAGCGTATACTTATTCTCGTTTACGTATCTGATAAACAAAACGATATATTTATACATAACAAAATTTGTGCAAAATAAATCCAAAATTATTTATAATCACTTATAGAGTACCCTCTTTTGAGGGGCGCTATGGGGGTGTTCCGTCTTCCCTACACGTAAACGACGAACGAGCCCTAGAATCTCAATGTGCCTTATCCCGATTTTCTAAATTTATTAAATATCTAGGTAGCGACTCCAACCCTTTCCTTCTCCGGATGAAGGTCGTCAACAATATATTTGGCATCTTTTATCTTTCTTTGTAAATATATTCAATAAAGAGTATTTAGTGTCTATAAATATGCAGAATTACTCGTGGTAAGGAGGACTCCACCGAGGGAAGGAAAGAAAACTTTGTAATGTTATTTTTGTTGAAATATGGATTTCCAAAATATTATAAAGCTTGTGGAGGCCCAAGCCAATGTGCGACAAAGCTATTATAAAGTTTATTTAATCCCGTAGTGACTAAATAAAGATCAAAACTTTGGTTTATATTTGGTTTCTTACAATGATTATAAAATGGGCAAAATGGACTATAATATGGTCCACCTATGTGACCTTGAATATTTAATAGTCAAAAGATAGCACTTGGCACTTTGACTGCGGCAAGACAGAGGGCTCAGAAGTGTTCCCTCAAAGCAGTTAGCGTTATCCCGAGTGTTCTCCCTGAGAGTGTTCTCCCCAAACGCAACATGATTAAATTTTAGTAACTGTAAGCAGTTATGAGAAGTTACAACTGCCAAAAAAATTTTTTACAGTTAAAACTGCTTAGTAAAAGTGACTTTTCGTACTCTATATAATAGATAAAGTGGTTGCCCGAAATATGCAACAATGTTATTCAATCCTTCTTATGTTTTCAGAATAGAAAAAATCATCTCTAAAAGTGTCTGTTGTAGAAGACATTCTTAGAGTTAGAAAATTCTGTCATACAGCATTCATTGTATCCTAGAGGCTATCGATCAACACATGTTGCACAATCTGGTAGGGACAAATCAAACATTAAGGAAAGTGGCACTATAACATGCCTTGGAGCTATTCTCGTGAAGTTTTCAGATATCCATTGACATCCACATATTTTCTAACAATTTTCATTGGAGTAAATATTTGATTCGGTGGCGATGAGAAAGCCCGTACTTTTACATCATTCTTTGAGGGTTTTCACATGAATATCTTGTGTTTTGTGTGTTGTTTATTTTATCTTCCAAGTCAAACTCTGCTTCGAACACTTAATTGGTAACCGATGTCTAACTCGATCAGACTCGAATCTGGATGATGACGCTTCCTGAGACGCTTTCCATCCAGTTGAGCTAACTGCGCTCAACTTCTATTTATTATTTTTTTTAAAAAAAAAATCCTAAAGATCTCAAATGCTATCTTCCAAGTTTCAAGTCATCTTGGACCCAATGTAAACTTTTTCTTTTAAAAAAGGCACAATACCTTTTTTAGTCCCTAAACTTTACCAAAATATTCCTCTATAACCCTGAACTTTAAAGCTGTACTTCGCGATAACCCTGAACTACGAAAAAACGTTCAACGATAATCTTACCGTCAGTTTTTCCGTCCGCCGCCGTTAATTCGCTGATGTTTTATTGCAGTTTTTAAATTATTTTTTATTTAATTAATACATATAAAGAACATATTTGTCCCTCCACAAAGTTTAAAAAAAAATAAAAATTAATACATATAAAGAAATATTATGTCCCTCTACAAAGTTTTAAAAAAATTAAAAATTGATTAAAAAATCTTTTAAAAATGCCATATCAGGAATTAACGGCGACGGACGGAAAACTGACGGCAAGGTTATCTGTGCGTTTTTTCATAATTCAGGGTTATCGTGATACAATTTTAAAAGGTCAGGGTTATAGAGACACAATTTTGTAAAGTTTAGGGACTGAAAAAGGTATTTTGCCTTTAAAAAAGGCATTTTTGACGAATGCCCCCTCCCCCTACTTAGTTATTGGCGAACAACGCCCCCCTATTTAGTTTTTGCCAAATCGCCTCCCTCTACGCTGAAAAATGGATAAAAATATTCTTATATCTTAGTATTTCAGTTTCATAACTTTTTGAATATTACTCCAAATAAACATAGAAATTAGGTCCATGTTTGAAAGATATTTGAGTTCTCTTTCAAATGGGAACCTAGTTTCACTGCATTTAGAGTTTATGTACGAGAAGTTATGTCAAAAATACCAAATCAGTGTCAAGCTGCTATGGTATTTGACAAGCGTCTCCGGTATTTTTTTAATATAACTTTTCATAAGAGAGCTCCAAATAAGATGAAACCGAGTTCCCATTTGAAATAGCGAGTTAAAGATCTTTCCAACAAGTATATAGGATCGAACACTAGGACATGCCGGCGAACACCTGCGAACACCCATGAACACATGCGGAACACTTCCAAACTCTTTTCTGCATAACTTATTGTACGGTACTCCAAATAAGATAAAATTAGTTCTGTTTGAAATATATTTGAGTCCTCTTTCAAATGGAACTAGTTTCACTGCATTTGGAGCTCTGTACGGAAAGTTATGTCAAAAATACATAATCAGTGTCAAGCTGCTACGGTATTTGACAGCGTCTCGGTACTTTTGGTATAATTTTTCATGAAAAATTCCGAATGAGATGAAGTTAATCTTGTTTGAAAAACATTTGAGTCCTCTTTCAAATGGAATTAGTTTCACTGCATTTAGAATTCTCCACAAGAAGTTATGCAAAAAAGTGTTCGCAAGTATTCTTGGGTGTTCGCATGTGTTCGCCGACATGTCCTGGTGCTCATCTTATTCTTGTTGGAAAGAACTTTAAGTCATCATTCAAATGGTATTGGTTTCATCTCATTTAAAACTCCATACGAAAAAATATACCAAAGATACCGAGACGCTGTCAAATACCGTAGCAGCTTGACACTGATTAGGTATATTTGACATAACTTTCCGTACAAAGCTCCAATGTAGTGAAACCGGTTTCATTTGAAAGAGAACTCAAATATATTTCAAACATGACTGATTTTATCTCATTCAGAGTTATATTTTTATTATTATTTTTATATTTAATATATGATTAATTATTAATATTTTTTATTTATATAAAATTATTTAATTATATTTTTATTTTTTTATTATTAATAATTATATATATTTATAATAATTATATCTTATTTATATAGTAATTTATTTTTTTATTTTTTAATTTATAAATTAATATTTATTTTTATTATAATTTATATATTAAATATAATTTTTATTTATTTAATTATATATAAAAATAATATATTTATTATAATATATTTAATTGTTATATTATAAATATTAAATATAAAATATATAAATAATTTAAAAAATAATATATAAAAATATTATATAATTAATTAAGTATATGTTAATAATGTTAATATTTTATATTTTTTTATATTTTCATATAATATTTATATATTAATTATTTTTATATTATAAAAAATTATTGATTAAAATTAATTATTTTATAAAAATTATATAAATATATTAAAATTTTAATATTAATAATTTTTTATATTAAAATTTAATTATAAATATTTTAAAAAATAAGAATTTTAATATTTTTAATTTTTTAAAAATATATTATTTTATATTATTATTATAGTATTATATTATATAATTTTTTTAATACTTATATTTATAGTTTTTAATAATGAATATAAAAATTTAATATAAATTAAAATTATTATAAATTAAAAATTATAATAAATTAATTTTATATATTTAAATTATAATTTTATATTAAAAATTTTATTTTTAATATTATTTTAAGTAGTATTATAATAATTATATATAAAATTATATTATTTATTTAATTATATTATATATATATATTTGTAAAATTAATAAATTATAAATATTAAATGTTATTTTAATAATTAATATATATTCAATAATTTTTAATATAATTATTTACTAGGTATAATTTATGAAAATTATTATTTATTATAAATAAAATTTTAATATTATATTTTTATCGAAAGTGGATAATAGAATAAATTTATAAAATATAATTTTATATATATATAATTAAATAAATATAAATTAATATTATAATTGTAATATATTATAGAATATAGTATAAATTAAATTATATGATTATTTTAGATTAATAAAATAGAAATATATAAATTATAATAAGTATATATATTTATATTTATTAATAAATATTAAAATTTTTAAATATAAATTTATAATTTTTATTAATTTTAAATATTATTATTATAATATAAATTTTAAATTTATATTGATTATATATTATTAATATTTTATTATAATTTTATTATATATTAATTATAAATTTATAATATATAAATAATTATTATTTTTTATAATATTTATATTTTTTAAATGGTATTAATTTCTTTTATATTATTAATTAAATAAATATTATAATATAATATAAATATATTAAAATTATTTATATTATTTTTAATTATAATCTAGTTAATTATATATATATTAAAGTTATTAATATGAGAAACATTATACGAGAAAAGTGGGTTCGCCAGTGTTCGCAGTTATTCGCATGTGTTCTCCGGCATGCCTGTATTCGTCTTATATTTATTGGAAAGCTCTTTTAGTTCTCTTTTCAAATGTAATCAGTTTCATACTTATTTGGAGCTCTTTAAGAAAGTTTATAACAAAAATTCCTCGAGACGCTGGTCAAAACTGTGTTTGACACTAATTCGATATTTTTTTGACATATCTTTTCATAACAGAGCTCCATGCAGTAGATTAAGCCCCATTTGAAAGAGGCCCTCAAATATCTTTCAAACGTGACTGATTTTTCTCATTTGGAATTACTGTACAAAGTTATTGATCGGAAAACTATGACAAAAAATATTTTTATTATTTTTAACGGTAAAGATGTACGATGACCAAAATTAATATGAGGCACTGTTTCCCAATAACTAAAATTTTAAGGGAGGGAGGGAACGATTAACGCTTAAAAATGCCAAAAAAAAAAAAAAAAAAAAACTTGAAGCGACGTCTGCGTGCTCGTTCTTTCAATTGGTAATGGTATATATGTTATCGATACTTTCGAATATAATTGGAATATATATATATATATATATATATATATATATATATATATATTCTATATTATAAGCTTTTGTGGTCATTAGGAAATATAAAACATTATCACCAAGCTGAGCACCAGGTAATAACACGTGTCTTAATAATAATTAAGCAAATCGTGGAGCTTGTGGATGTATGTAGATACCGTGCCGCGTAGACCGAGCATTAAGTGCACATGATTAGTCCCAGTCAAAAGAGAAAAAAAAGATATTTGCAATATATATAGTTGATAATTTAAAATTATAAAATTATAATATTTATAATATTTTAATTTAATTTAATATTTTTAAGTAGTTAATTTGCGGAACTGCCATCGTCCAGTTTACTACTATTATTTTTTTAAAAATATTAATAATAGTTTATTCATTTATAAGGATCAATAGGCATAAAATATTATTTTAAATTAGAAAAATAAAAACAAAATATATAATTTTGAATTGTATAATGTGTAAAAGTATAAATTTCCCAAAAAGTTTATTTTAAAACTACATTATCTTGGAAATTTATAGGATAGCACTCTAAGAAAGTGCAATTGTTTGGTAGATTGCGTTCAACCTTAATTCGAACGACCGAGTTTCAGATAATTTATTAGAAATATTTTTTATTTTAAAATATAAAAATTATAAAACAAGATGAAAATTATAATCTCCAGTTCAAAGTTCAGTCTGACAATCAAACAAGAATCTTCAACTCATTTTAGCCTCATACTCTAATTTAAGAGACTCCAACTTGTTATGAAAAAGTGCAATATTCTTCAACATTCTAATGATCCAAGAACTTTCAGACTTCCAGTCATATAAGATGCTTCATTTTAGGGAAATCGCATACAAGTCAGTTTTCTCGATTCGTGCAAATCAGTCCCTTGAAAACGTCGACATTAGTAGCACGTCAGCTGCCACGTCGACTCTGAAGGGCTGATTTGTCCGAACTTTGATAGAGGGGGGTTGATACGCCGAATTTTCTCTTTTTTAAAAAGCTAGGACTAAAAGTATATATAACAATAATAATAAAGGTCCAACGCTGCCACGTCGACATTTTCAGGGGCTGATTTGCCCTAACATTTGATAGAGGCGGTTTGATACGCGATTTCTCTTTTTTAAAAAGCTAGGGCTAAAAGTATATATAATAATAATAATAAAGGTCCAACTACAAGTCAACAACCTATACCATACAACAAATAAAAAAAAAATGATAATACTAGACAGCATTGATTAAGTTGGTTAGCGAAACTGGATGTTGAAAAGAGATTAAAAAAAATCTATCCTCACGAAGTATAACTCGTGGGTTCGAATCCAAGCAACATCTGGTTGGGAGGATCTACTGTTTATCGCTCAGTATTTGATCGGCATGAATGATAGAAACCAAATGATAATTTGCAAAATACGATGACTACGTCTGCGTCCAGTGTAATCGGCCGGGGAGGATAGCGAAGGCGGGGAAATCGACATTGAGGAGTTCAAGCAGCATATGAACTCCAGCAGCAGTATGTGGAAAATATGTAGATGAAGAAGAAAACAAGGAGAGAGACAACAGAAATTGCTAGGCTTTTTAACACAGCACTGTCCATTAATGGGTTGAGTTTTATGTCCAACCACGTACCCTCACTTCACATTCTTTCCTCAGAAAGGGAGAACATTTCAAACTTTTCTTGATTTTTTTTTTTAAAATTATTTATTGGCATCTCATTTTAAACTTTTCTTGATTAGTTTGTTCTTTTTTTTTTTTATTTAGTCCAATTTAATGCTATACAATGCTATATAATATGAACCTATACGTGTAATGTTCGATACCGACTCTCCGTGGATACGTATCGGATGCCATAGAGAAATGTCCGAAAAATGATTAAACAAAAGTGCCGATACGCTTGTTGGACATTGAGTGTTGACATGCTGTAGTATTTATGTTATCTTTTTTATTTTTAAAGAAAATTTATTTTTTTTTTTATTTTTTTTATAAATATAAGATATTATATAGTATTAACAGTACATAGTGCTAAGTAACATAATATAATAATATACTCAAATATTATATTTTTTTATTTTATTTTTGTTGATGTGATTAGATTAATGTTTAAATTTGTTTAAAATATGTGAAATATTATATAAGACATGAACGTTGTCATTGAAAGTTTTTGTATTTTTAGATATGTACATACTTAATATAAATTATTCAATTATTTAATTTTTATTGCGTGTCTGAGCTGTATCCGTATCCGCTTTTTAAAAAATTAGTAGTGCACGAATTGATTAAAATAGAACAATATTTTCATTAAACTAGTTTCGTACATGTGCCATGGAACAATAATATATTCTAAAATATTATGTTATTGTTATAGATATATATATATATATTATATATATATATATATATATTATATATTATAGAGAGAGAGAGAGAGAGAGTATTTGTAGTCACATGTTACGCGAGCATTGCCCTTATACTTCAAATTGATATGGGTTAGAATATTAGATTAGATAAATTTATATGGGTTAGAACCTTCATCATGCTTTCATCAAACAAAAAAAAGAACCTTCATCATGCTACGCATGAGCAAATTAAATATCTATGTAGAATATAGTTTTTGAAAAAAATTTAAATTTAAAATTTATACGCTGAGAACTATATTTTTTATATTTAAAGTTCTAAATTTTTTTTTAAAACAACATCCTAACAAATTTAAAACAATGAAGATCGTATTACGATCGTACAAGCATATCGTATATAGTTATATATATATATATATATATATATATTAGACAATTCGCCATTAATTCTATCAAATTACTTTTAAATGAATCTTTGGAGTCATTGTGTTGAGCTTAGCAGGAATTTTGCTCCTAGATGGATGCCGCAGTGATTGGACATGGATTACGAATTTTGATCCCTAAACGAATTTTACTTTATGCCTTGTCTCCATAAGGATAATTCATACTTTTCATACTTTTTTATTTTATTTTATTTTAATTATTATTTTTTTATAGACGGTGGCGATTACGGATATCCTCGTCGCTTTCCACATATGCTTATAAAAGAAAATACTTCTAATGACAGATATGATCACGAACTAATGCATAAGCCTACAACGGGTATGATCACGGCGCCCTTAGATCACCACAGCACGAGTTCATCGTAAGTTCGTGCACAGCTTCATACACTGCAGCACCATTCATGCATTAATAAGAGATTAAGTGGGGTATAGAAAAATATGAGGAGCAGGAATGTGATTTTTTTTTTTTTTGGAAATTTTCGTGATAATTATGTCTGTAATTGGCTTATTTTTTTAGGGATAATTACATATCAGCCCCCCATTTCAAGTTTCCATTGCAAATCAGCCATCCATTTCAAAGAACGCGCGTTTCAGCTTCCCGAATACCGTTTGGTTTTTTTTTTTTGGATAAAAATATTTTTAACTGTTCGGATACCTAAAACACCTAATTAAAAATATTTTTTGAAAAAAAATTTAATATAAAAGTTGTAGATCTCGACGTGATCTACAACTTTTATGTTGAAAATATTTCCAAAAAATGCTTCTAGATAGGTATTTTCGGTGTCCGAACTGTTTAGCAAATTACGGGTCGATCCATTAACAGTTCGGAACCCGAAATTATCTATTTGGAAGTATTTTTTGGAAAACTTTCTAACATTAAAGTTATAGATCTCGAGATCTACAACTTTGATGTTAAAATTTTTTCTAAAAAATATTTCTAGATAGATATTTTTGGCGTTCAAATTATTAACGGGTATAGGGACATTTTCGTCCGAAAAAAATTGAAACAGTGTTTGGGGTCTGATTTTGCTTGTTTCTTGAAATGGGGGGCTGATTTGCGCGTTTGTAAACAAAGGGGCTGCAATGTTATAACCCCTATTTTTAGCAATCGTAAATGTTATTAAAATATTGCATAAGATAAGGTTTAGATGTAATAATTCGAAGTTAGTTAGGTACGACTTTGGTTCTTTAAATACAGTTTTTATTGATATTTTAAAATTTTATGGAATTTAAAATGTTTAAGAGACCTACTTACAAACTCCAACTTTTTGGGATGATAGCTTTAATTATTTACTAATAAGCAGTTTTCAATTCTAACATGCAAATTCTAATTTTCCAAATACCATAATGAATAATTTAGATTTTTTCACTAAAATCCGAAATTATGGTCTATGATATTATTCGATTAAATTATTATATCAAATATTAAGTTTAATTTATTAAATACAAATTAAAAAATAAAAAAATTGAGTTTTCTACCTTTTTTTACATTGTGCATGATGTTAGAAATGGACCCGCAGGTTAGTCCACAAGGGCCTGGAAGGTGATTTTTTACTATAGAAATAACGGCCAAAAAAATAAAATTTTGACTCATAATAATTTTAAAGATATAATTTTTAAAAATGTTTATATATTATATATTTTCTTCTCATGATACGTTATATTATTTGATTAAAATAGTATTAAATTATTTTTTAAATTATTCAAACTAAGGTACAATTCTTTATCGTAAAGTTCAATCCTTCACGGCTTGATTAACGGTTGGGATTTGTCCATGTTACCCCTCACTATTGTCTATTGTCAATTCAAAAATGGTACCTATGGGTCTCTCTAGCTGCCACGTCTCCCCCGATTCAATTATTTAATTACTTTTTTATTCGTCCGTGATTTAATCTAGGCGCAACACATCTGGCCGACGATAACATTCCGACGGACTTATCCTCAGAAGATAGAAGTATGTTATCAACAAGTAGGTTTTCTCGTTAATTAAAAAAAAAAAGTATACGAGCTGGGATTCGGACCATTCGGACAATTAAGTCGGAACAAATGGCAGATAGTGAGTGCTTTAAATTGCGCCCAGAAGATCGAAGCCTGTCTGCTGGCTGACACCTGTCCTTGCTTCCACTCGTATAGCCGTCGCGAGCCCAACAGGTCCGTTCTCTTTTCTCCTTTTTATTCTCGATCCTTCGATTTCATTTCTGTGGACTCTAATTAGAAATAAAATCAAACGAAATATACGTAAAGGTGTTACAATTGTTACTGTAGCAACTTGGAGATGATCCGTAGTTGCTAATTCAGGAACGATCTGACAAGTTTTGGTTCAGATTCAATCAATTCAAGTAATCTTTCTTTTGAGTTGCAGGATGGTTGAATTTCATGTATGTTGCTGACTTCTGTTAATTTAAGGTGATTTGCTGATACTATTTTCAGTATAGATCCAATGAATTTCAAGAACATGGCTGGCGGCGGTCAATCTCAGCAGCAGTTGGCGCGGCAGCCATCTTCTGTTTATTCTTTGACGTTCGAGGAGTTTCAGTCAAGTCTAGGGAAGGATTTTGGTTCAATGAACATGGACGAGTTGCTGCGCAGCATCTGGTCCGCGGAGGAGACTCAAGCTGTAGCCTCCGCCACCGCCGCCGCAGGACCTCCGGCGGACCCCGCCGTTTCAGGCCTCCAACGCCAGGGCTCTCTTACTTTGCCTCGTACCCTCAGCCAGAAAACTGTCGATGAGGTCTGGCGCGATTTGATCTCCGGAGGCGGCGGCGGAGGAGCTACTGGATCTACTGTAATCGAGCAGCCGCAGCGGCAGCCTACTTTAGGAGAGATGACTCTCGAAGAATTCTTGTTTCGCGCCGGTGTTGTCCGTGAAGATGTTACGCAGCCGCCGCAGCCGCATGTGGCGGCTGTGCAGCCCCAACGTCCTATGAATACTGCTACTGCCGCCGGATTTTATGGTGAATTAACTACTCCCAGCAACCCTAATTTAGGTGTCAATTTCGCACAGATGGCTCAGAATAACAGCAGCTTAGGTCAGGGTTTTACTACTAATCCGGGTGCAAATCTGGGTATGCCAGTTGCAAACCCACCGGGGATTCGCAATGGAGCGGGTATGGTTGGAGTTGCAGACCATTTAGCCAACAGCGGGTTGATGCCGGGAGTGGTTGGGTTTGGAGGTGGAGGTGTCACGGTGGCTGCTGTCGGATCTTCGCCAGCTAACCATCTCGGTGTTGATGTTCTCGGAAAGACCAATGGAGATTTGTCCTCTGTTTCACCCGTTATGTACCCGTTTCATGGAGGGTTGAGGGGGAAGAGGTGCAGTGCTGGGCTTGAGAAGGTTGTGGAGAGGAGACAGAAGAGGATGATTAAGAACAGGGAATCAGCTGCCAGGTCGCGTGCACGCAAGCAGGTAATACTAGCGTTCTACTTCTTTATGCTAGTAAGTTCAAATATTTCAACGCATTTAGTGCATGTTACACTTCTTAATAGCTTTGTCAACTTACATCAAAGTAATTTGTAAGGGAAATGATATATTAGCCCCTGGAATGACTCTGCATGTTAAATTTTAGCTAATTTGTAATGTGCGCTCGTCCTCTACACTTGTATTTGATAAGTTTCTTCAATAAATTTGTAGATTCCAACAGGGGGTTCTTGACAAGTTCTGTTTGGTAAGTTTGCACCATTTAGTACTTTGGTATAAACTAAATTCCTCTGCAGGGCCAAAGTTCTAGTTTTAGAAATTAAGTGGCATCAGAAACATCACTTTGGTAAGTTACTTCTCAGATTAATGATTTTAGGAGTATTAATACAGTGGGATCAACCGCACCATAATACTGTGTGGATGACCCAAAAACCCCAAAATAATTATTTTTAGGAAAAGTTATGTATAAAAATTTTTAGTGTTCTACAACTTTTGAATCCAACATTTTTTTTTTTTTTTTTTTTGTATAAGAAGTTCTTGTGTACATAACTTTTTCCCAGAAAGTACCTAATTTTGGGCATTTTGGATGGTCGTCTGCAACGTAATATGGTGCGGTCTACCCCATTTGATCAAAATTCCAACTTTAGTGCCAACTCTTTTTTGGAAATAGTTAATTAACTTGCCTATTAACGTATGATTAATATATTTGTTTGCTTGCTCGTATTTCTATTTTTAAGGGAAAACATAATTGTATGAGTGTTGTGCCACTATACCTAACTGAGCGAGCTGCAGGCATGCTTCATGATGCATCCTTCACCTCCTTCTGACAATTAATTTCAAGTAAAAGCTTGTTCCTTGATTATGCTTCTTTATTCCTGATGTGTCTGTAACTGTACTCGCAAAATGCCCTTGCGTGTTTGTTTCTAATTGACTATCAGTTTGCTTTTAGGAGCAGTTACAATTCTAGGCTTAATAATTCGGACTATGTAGTGCATCTTTCCAGAACTCATGGTTGTTAGAATTAACTCATTCAGCATTTACTACCCTCGCATTGAAGATCATTGGTTATTTGAGTATTTACATTCTGAATATGCTCTCCTAGTTAGTTGCTTTGGAGTCGCAATGACATGGAGTACTGGGTTCAATTGTAATTATTTATTCGAAAGATAGTCTCATCAAATTACGAAAGACAAAAAAAAAAGAGGCTGTAGATAACTTTTGATTTTACGTCTTGATGGGGTTCTTAGAAATATTTGCTTTTCCAATGTTTTCTTCACCTGATTTCACGTTATTTGAACGTCTAAAAATTAAAGTTTGATTGCATGAGAGCTAATTTCGGATATTGATTAATTCAAAGAGCATTCATTGTGTCCCAGTGCCTTAGAACATACAAACAACAAGGTCCCAGTCATGAGTCTCGCGTGGCGTGGTCTCTAGAGGGCAACACAACCTTGCTCCGAAAGCGGCTGCTTTCATAAACAATAAAACATCTATGTTTTCTATTCTCTCACCTGGTTGTGGGTGAATAAATAATAACTATGCATCGAGGACATTGTGAGTATACAGATTACAAATATTCCTTTGCATCTGGCATTCTTTTTCTTTTTCCTGCATCTAAAGTTTTGTATTTTGTAATTTATTTTTCTCAAACTCTTAGTATTCCAAATCTCTTGTTCTTCTTCCAGTTCTCTAACTCTCAATTTCTTTTCTTTTTCCTCTTACACACCTTCTTTCTCCGGTTTTGTATTCTTCTTGCATCTCAAAGTTTTCTCCCTTCTTCTTGAAGTCGTCTGCACTGTCTTAAGCTGCGGTCGACCACACGGCTAGAACTTCTCTTTACTCTTTGTCCTCCACAAATCCTCTAGTGTTCAGTGACTTGATAGGTCTGCGTCCAACCTTGATGAGGAGGAAAGAACAACAATGTGGGCCGGGTGGGGTGGTGGGATCAAAACTGATAAGCGGGCTGGGCAATCCGGTAGAAAGTTTGCGGCTGTCAGAGCGGGCCATAGATGCCCGGAAATCTGGCCCAGTTTTGTATATAATAGATAATCTAAGAAGTTTCAGGATGTTCCCAAGTATTGTAGATCGAGGTACTGGGTGAGTGGAACCACGTGCATATCGAAGGCCCTCCTAAGATTGTTTTATCTTACTATGAGTCCTGAAAGTAGTAGTGAGAATATGTAAAACAGTAGAGACTGGGAGGTGGAAATGAGATTTTGTTAGATATCCAGAATTGAGAAGGTCTAACATAATCTGATATATAACTATATTGTTTTGATATTACAGAGCTTAAGATATCTAAAATTTCAGTGTTCAGTCGTATTTACGGTATGCACTTTAGGCTTACACTATGGAGCTGGAAGCTGAGGTAGCCACCCTTAAGCAGCAGAACCAAGAATTACAGAAGAAGCAGGTAAATCTTTGTTTGTTTACATATTTAATGCATGTCACGATTTCTTATCCATAAATGAGCACAATAATCATGCTTTCTATGTTATTTGCAGACGGAGCTTATGGAAATGCAAAAGAACCAGGTATCCGCAAACCTTAAAAAAAAACTTATAAAATTCTGGTTTTGTTACTGCTGCTAACTAACTTAAGTACTCCCTTTTCCGCATATGATTGATTGAATATGTATGCCTTTTGTAGTATGAGTCTTCTCATATGTTCTCTTTTAGGGGAGTTGGTTTGAGCTGCGTCCTCATGGATACTAATAAAAGGCATGCTTTGCATTCAAAATATATAACAGCATTCATGGAACTTCTGACTATATATGCGGGTTGTATACATTGGATAACATATTCCAAGTGGGCGCAACTTATATTCCATTGAGCTGGTACATGCCACAGCATGCTTAGTCAAGATATTACACTATTGAGAATAAATTGATTAGCTAAAAGGAAAATGGGTGACTAAAAAGTATCATTTTTATTCATGATGATTTACTGGTTATTCCCATAGGCGCGCATATCTTTAAACTAAATAATAGGAGAATATTTACAATTCAGTCTGTCTGTTACGCCTTGAGAACGTATATCGAAAGGTCGAAATGCTATCTGTAATGGTAATATTGCTTTGCTATGTGCTGAATCTAAAGGAATGCCAAATAGGTGTATCAAAAATTTCTCTCCAAGATAAATAACAGCCTTAAGTTCGTTAGAATTTGCATAATCGGTCAATTTTTACATTTTTTGTGCAAAATCGGTCCATTAGGGAAACTCTTTCCATAATCGGTCCATTTTTGCGCGACGTCGTAACAAATAAACTCACGGGTGGTACCGACCTTGGTGGTTCCACCAACGGATAGAGTCCGGTCTTTCGGTCTGGAGTTTGCATTTTTTGTGGGTGTGTTCCAAACGATTCTACATTCCAGCAAAGTAAAAAGTTACCTCATATGTTTACCATTGTGCCAATCCCAGATAATATCGATTTTTTTTTTTAGTCCAGGCACCTATATTTAGTAATAATGTTTATTCACAATTTGTGCCGTAGAGAGAATTGAGTGGTCGGCATGCAGTTCATTTATATACTTTCTCCTCACAATTTTCATTTCGACGAGCAGGTTCTGGAGATGATGAATCAGCAATACGGCCCGAAAAGGCAATGCTTGCGAAGGACAACAACAGGTCCGTGGTAGAAGATTGACATAGAAGGCGCTCACTGGACGACGCTAACCGGTCTCTGATAGAGAAAGGGCTGCATGGAGGGATTTGAGGAATTAATAAATTCGATGCACCCTACGATAATTAGTTGTATATACACGTGGCGATAATAGATCTCTTGTAAATTAAGCAAAGAATGCTTTAGATTATGCTTTCCATGACCTACCTGTTCGATCTTTAATCGGCATTGTAGATGAAACTTCTTTTTATTTTGTCCTCTTTTTAATGGTAGAATTCTAGCGCAGCTTGTAATTGACTCTTCAGTTGTCTCTACTTTTAGGTTGTGTTTAGATGTTGGGATGCTTTTTCTTTTATAAAAACAAAACAAGAATTTCTCATTTCTACTTATCTTTCAAAGGGTTTGTGCTCAACTTTTAGCATCATATGTGATATGTCTCGTTGTCTGGAGGCGTATATATATATATATATATATATATATCTTCTCTATATATTAAGCGCGAGGGGGTTGCTACAGTGCAACTCCCCGCCCCTCTTATATATATATAAAATTAAAAATAATATAACTTTAAAATATATATATATATAATATATATTTAAAAATATAATATTATTATATAATAGTAATTTAAATTGTATATATATATAAAATATCTTAAGTTTTTTAAAAATATTTAATTTTTTAAATATTAAATATTTTTAAATATATTTTTTAAAATTTAAAAATTAATTTTTTTTTCACAGCTCGAACACACGCATCGCGGGTGATGTTTCCGCTACAGTTATATTATTATGTAGAGGAGCAATAATCAGAAAGGTCCCTATTTTATATTTGTAAACAAATCAATTTGTACATTTTTTATTTTTTAAAAAAAAAAAAATTATGGTGGGTAAATCAAAAAGGTGTTTAAGACGGTAGTGTAGCATTCACTCATGTCGTAGTATTGGTTAAAATGTGCCAGATGAGCTGCTTTAGTGTACTTGTGAGTTAAAAAAAAAAAGTGTACGTGAGCTAAAATTAGGTATTACGGAAAGTTGAATTTGACAAAACCCATAACATATATATGTTCATTTGAAATGTTGATTTTTCCTTAGTTTTGCAAAGTAGAATCTTTTGACAAAACCCTAAAAAATAATAAATAAAAGGATAATGACATTTCAAACCCCCATTTCAAGTTTCCATTCCAAATCAGCCATCCATTTTAAAAAACGTCCATTTCAGTCCCTCATTTATTGTTTGAATTTTTTTCGGACGAAAATATTCCTGACTGTTCGGTTTCCTGAAACACATATCTAAAAGTATTTTTTAAAAAATATTTTAATATAAAAGTTGTAGATCTCGACGAAATTTACAACTTTTATGTTAAAAATATTTCCAAAAAATGCTTCTAGATAGGTGTTTTCGGCGTCCGAACTATTCATCGAATTACGGGTCGACTCGTTAACAGTTCGGACCCCAAAATCACCTGTTCGGAAGCATTTTTTAGAAAACTTTCAACATAAAAGTTGTAAATCTCATAAAAATCTACAATTTTGATGTTAAAAGTTTTTCCAAAAAAATATTTCTAATAAGATATTTTTGGCGTCCAAATTGTTAACGTATACATGAATATTTTCGTCCGAAAAAAGTCTAAACAGTGTTTGGGGGACTGAAACGACCGTTTTTTTTAAACGGAGGGCTGATTTGGGCTGATTGTTATTAGCCCATAAATAAATAAATATTTATTTATGCTCCAATGATTGAGGTTGGTTTATGCGGGCTTCGTGAAGGCTCCCATGACCTAACGTGCCCAACTGTTGCGCACAGACGGGAGAAGTTTTAGGTGGAATTGTGGATGGGAAGTTAAGCAACCAAAGGCCCCACGTTGGAAAATTGTATTAGGGTGAAATTGGGTTGGAGTTTTCGGTGTCGTTTCGGATCATTTATTTCTTATTAAAAGTCGACAGATGACTTGAGCTTTAAATAAAAACATAGTTCAACTAAAATCAAATCCAACTCAATAATATATATATATATATATATATCAAAGTTTACCGTGCCGTTTCGAGTTTTGATAAGCTCTAAATTCGAGACGTGCTGACCGTACAAATCGTGTCGTTTCGAATGTGCCGATAATAAACTATTATTTTTTTAATATTGTATTATATATTTTAATATTTTTAAAGAATTTTCAATTTTAAAAATTGAAAATTTTAAAAACAAATTAAGAGCTTGTGACCTTTGAGTCGCGCTCACCGGCACAATACAAGAAAAAAGCATGGCGCGAAATACCTGTCGCGTCGCGTGGACGCAAAAAAAGAGCATCGTTATCTTCTTTATTCGAGAAAGATGAACAATTCTCCCTTACTAAAAAAAAAAATCGGTCGTGCCGGTTTGGCCGTGCACCGTTGCCATGCCGAATCTGTCGGCACAGAGACGTTTTCGGTCGGCACAAGGCGTGCCGATCGAAAACGTCGAAACTATGGTAATTATATATATATATATATATATATATATATATATATATATATAATATATATATATATAATATATATATATATATATATATATATAAAGGAGTTAATCTTTTCTTGACAGGAGATTAACTCGCTCCTGTCGACTCTGCTGCCGTCGACAGCTGAAATTGCATGTGCATTTTTTGTACGAAAATCTTATTTGACATGAGATTATTTACAAAGCGATAACGTATTGATCATATATGCGTGACTTCTTGCCGCCTGGATCTCCACACAAAGCGATAACATCCATTGGATATGCATCTTGCCTATATATGCATGACTTATAACATTCAAAACTATCATCAATAATTTGTGCCGGCCTCTCATCCATAATAGAAAAAATGATGGTTCTATTGAAGATGTCTCACTCTATAACCTGTATAAAAATTATAGTCATAACTAAGTTAACAAAACATAATAGTCAAAAGTCAAAACAACCATACTTTAAAATATAAAAATATGGGATGCAAAGTACAACTTGTGTGGCCAGTTAAATAGTTGCCACAATTGATTTGAATGTATGAAAATTCAAGCTCCCATAGGTCTCACTTAAGATATATGTTTACTCAAAACATCTATTTAATCTCTGAAATATTAATATTTTACCTTAAATCTTGGAACAGATCAATAGTTATCCCTACAATAGAATTGCGTTCTATTTTTAAAATGTAATTATACCTATATATTTGTTCTAAATTAGAGCAAAATTATATTGAAGAAAATTCATTTAATAGTTATCATTTTCTAATATGGTATCAAAGCGATTCATAAAAAACTGCTCTTCACGAGCTTAAGTGAGATATATGGGAGCACGAATTTCCTACTTTCATTTTAATATAATGACAACTTATTTAACTCGCCACAAATTTATAATTGGCATCTTGCACAACTTAATTATCATCAGATCTAGCTAGTTCTTTAGCTTGTTGCAACGTCTGATGTGGCCAATATTCGTTTCAATATTTCGAAAGACTACCAACTCCAACTCTTACGAGATGTGATGTCAAGTTCAGCAATGACATTCTTAATTATCGTCATGACAATCTTTGATATTTAAGAAGTAGAAGACCTGAACATGTTTATTATATATAAAGGGAAACTGAAAATTTGAAATCGTACTATCATCTTCTTCAGAAACTAAAATACATGTATGTACTATTGGCTAAAGCGTTTGTTACACAAAAAATGTTGTGGTTCAAGTATTATGACTTTGAAGAAGTTCGACGGCTTATTAAGGGGGTATTTAACATAAAAAATAGAAGTATTTAATCGAACATAAGATCAACCGTCTTCAACGTTTCCAAATATTATTTGGTAAATAGATTTGTTTCTTTCTGTTTTGGTTATCCTATATAATCTAACTAATTACTAAATATTTAATGTTTGAAATAAGCAAATCACGAAAAATTCAGTCTAGATATTCATTTAAAATATTTGTTTACTCAAAATATCTATTTACTCTCCGTAACATCAATATTTATCTTAAACCTTAGAGTAGATCAACAGTCTATCCTTATAATAGAATTGTGTTCTATTTTTAAGATATAATTGTACTTATATATTTGTTCTAAATTGGAGAATTGAAAAAAAATTTATTTCATACTTACCATTGTCTGACATAGTATCAGATCTATTCATAAAGAACTACTCTTCACGAGCTTGAGTGAGACATATGGGAGCACGAATTCCCTGCAATCATTTCAATATTGTGGCAAGTTATTTAACTTGCCATTAAGTCGTAATTGACATATTGTACAACTTAATTATCGTCATGATCAATTAGCTATTGAGATTGCTGCAACAGCTCATATGGCCAAGACTACCAACTTACGAGATGTGACGCCCAAGTTCAACAACGACATTCTTAATTATCGTCATGGTAATATTTGATTTTAAAAAGTGAAAGACCTGATCATTTGTATTGTCTATAAAGAAAAACTGAAAAGTTGAAATCATTCTATTATCTTATCCAGAAACTAAAACGTTTGTACTTAGTATCAGCTAAGGCGTTTGTTGCACCACCAAGTGCCGGTTGGTTCAAGTATTATGGCTTTAGAGAAGTGCAGCGGCATATTAAGGGGTATTTAATCGAACTTAAAGATCAATGGTCTTGGACATTTCTGAATATTATTTTGTAAATAAATTATTTCTTTATTTTTTGGTTATTCTATTGAATCTTTCTAAGACTAAATATTTAGTGTTTGAACTAGACAAATCTGATAGATTGAGTATATCACTCATCAAGAAAATATTTTCACGGAAATCTATACAACATATGTTTTATAACGATGAAAAACAAACTACGATAAATTGGCGGGCATGAACTATGATAAGAAGAAAAAAAAAATATAATTTTGTTTTAGGAATCTTGTGATTATATTAACTTTTTTTTTTCTCCATGCACTTATGTATAAACTTTTGGCTTATTTGTAAATAACTTAATTGGTCTTTTCTTTGACTTTCAGAAAACAATTGACATTTCTGTAATAAAAAGTTTGAAAGTTTACTTGACATTAAAAAACAATGCAAATCAATGTGTATTAGAACAATGGTCACTTTTAAAATTTAATTATAACTTAAAAACATCTATACTCTAATTGACATACAAGAGAAACCTTCCAAACGATATAAATTGTACGTATATAAATAGTGTCTTTGGCTTAAGTCTTCTTGTTTTTGCTAGCAACAAGTGATATTGGTTTTCAAGATAAAGATTGGAAGGTTTATGGTCGACTAGTTTGAGAATGTTTTAAGTCTTTGCAGTTATTTGTGGAAAAACTTAGCAGACCAGTTGATCACATAAAACATAGATAGACATATCATTCATGATAATTCTCATTTGTGATATATTTATACTTTTTTTTTTTACAATTAATTTTTTTTTTCTGAATTTGGAGCCTATTGGGATTAACTCAACACCCTGCGACATTTGTTTTGGCGAACAAAATTGTTTTTATCATTAAATCAGTAGACAGCCTCAAGGTAAGGATGAGGCGTATAATGACTTGATCGAAAGAGTTAACACTAATTTTTTATACCCTCTTAGAGGACGTTGGATGCGAAAGTTGCACTGGCTATATGCAAGACTTAAATGTTATGAAACTTCTTAGCCTGCTCTTGTCGACTCCGCTGTCGTCGGTGGTTGAAATTACGACAGATGACTTGAGCTTTAAATAAAAACACAGTTCAACTAAAATCAAATCCAAAGCTCATAATATATATATTATATATATATTATATATATATAAAGAGGAGCTAATCTTCTCTCGACAGGAAATCAGTCCGCTTCTTGTCGACTCCACTGCGCGTTGACAGCTGAAATTACATGCGCATCTTTCCAGTGCGACAGAGATTATTTACAACTCGGATCGTGAAAATGACTCAATTGACGCAACTCCCTGCTCTCTTTAAGTGGAGATGTAGCAATTTCTATATATATATATATATTATATATAATATATATATATATATTATATATATGAACTTTTCCATTCAAATATTTCGTGAAGGTATTTCAAAATTGATATTTTTGTAGCTTAAAATTTTAGTGGGTTCAAAAATAATTGTGAATGACAATAAAAACTATTATTTGGTATCAGAACTTTTGCCCAAAAAAAAAAAAAAAAATCTCAAGAGGATGTTTAAAGGGTTATTAGTATTATATTATCATACGCTCGAGTGTCTCGGATCAGCATTCAACACCTTAAAGATCAAATGAAGCAACATCAACTTCATCCAAAGCAACACCTATAAAGTTAAATGGAGGAAAAACTATGAGGGATATGAGGATGGATAGTTACAATTTTTGTATTGAAGTAGGTTAGGTGCAGTCAAATTAGGACCCTTGACATAAAAATATATGTGTCATTGTATAATTGTATGAGTTTATTTCACCGGATGCATTTATATTTGACCATTTTTATAGATCCAAATTTCCAAGCTCATATAGAACTAAACTAATTCTTAAAACATGCTAAGTACGGGACTCTAAAATGATATTATACTTATTTATTTATTTTTTATTTATCAAGAAATTATTTAATTTTAATTGAAGTATTCAAGAGATAAATATTACTTAATACTTATTTATTATAATATAAATATCAACCAAAAAAAATATAAAACAGCATATAATCTTAAATGCTAAATAATAAATATTTGACACATGACACATAACTAAGGGAGCAAATTGCATAAAATTTAAAATTATCTTTATTATATATATATATATATTATATAATATATATATATATATATTATATATATATTATATAAAGATGCTTATCCTTGGGATTAATACTACTAGAGAATTCTTAGAAAGATCTCCACCAAAAACTTTATAGTGTTTAAGATGGAACACACTAGGGAGTGTTACGTTGGCGAAAAAACTGTCGATAATGCGAACAATTTATATCGGTGTTGTTTGGTTAAGATAATTTAGTAAATATTAGATTTAGGAATTGAATTTGATACTTAGACAATTACATCCTCCCATTTGATATGAACTCCTATGTGCCATTCTCCATTTTGACTGCACTTTTTCTCTTCACTACAAGTTGGCCCTTTTTTTAATAACTATAAATCAACCACTAAATTTTCTACTCATACTAATCACCATAATTCTCTATTTACTATTTAAACTTATAAAAAAAAAACTTTTTTGTCAAAATTTATACTAGAGCTATTTTGATTATTGTATAAGTATTTTTTTTAAAAAAAATTCAACACGAAATTGTAGATTTTGATGAGATTTACAATTTTTATGTTTAACATTATTTCAAAAAATACTTCCAAATAAGTATTTTGTGGCTTCAAAGTTTTAGTGGATTTTAAAATCAGTTCATTAACCCTCTTAACTCTAGAGTTTTAAAATATCTATTTAAAAGTATTTTTTTTTTTAAAAAAAATTAACATTAAAGTTATAGATCTGATCAAAATATATAACTTTTATGTTGAATATTTCTCTAAAAAATACTTCTAAATAAATATTTAGGTGTCAAAATTAATAGATATAATGAATGATTTATTCATTTGAGTGCCTGGATAAGTCCTCCCTTTTTCAGTCCTCTTTTTTACTTCACTACAACGAAATTGGCTTTATAGACTTCATGCTAAATTTAGTGTCAAATTTACTTGTCAAAGACATTTGCGATTAAGATAAGTTGATTTATCTCTCGGTAAAAGGTATTCTTTTTTTTTTTATAAGTAAATATTTGTATTGATCAAAACTATTTTTTATAAAAAGTTTAAAAATAGAAAAATACATAAAAAATATTGCTTCAAACAAAGACAACACAGACAACTTTCCTATGCTAAAGATGGTATCATTGCAATCCTCTTATTCGCAACCCAATTGTATTTTGTACAGCGGAACAAAATTCCCCAAGTTTGACCAATTCTTTTTCATGTGCTTTTTTTGCTTTGCAGTAATAGACTTCCGATCAAAACAAATCACTCAACAGACTAGTTCACAGCATTGCATCCTGCAAAATCATAAGAACCAGCAAAACCTTTTCCAAGCAGAAAATATAAATTGTCATACAAATAGCCAGATCAATGAATAGCAATGGGTGGGATCAGTTATCAAAAATCCCAGAAATATCAATAGCCAGAACTATTAATAGAAAGAATTCCCAGCAAAAATATCAACACATCAGCTAAGCCAGCTTGTCTAGTAGAAAAGCTAAGTTCAAAGAGAATTCACTGACCGGTTTAGGTACTATCTTGTCTTGTATAAAATAGCAAGACATAAAGAAACAAACTCAGTTAAGTACCCACATAATCTCCAAAATCTTTGGGCAACCACTTCAGATTTTATGGGTTCCGAATACTCGGGTCTTGCTCTTTAGCAAAGTACAATCTATTCTTTTTTAGAGAAGTAGAAAGCCAATAAAAATAAGAATACCAACCCAGACAATCAGTCTATTGCCCACATCAAAATCAAAACCCTTTTTAATAGTGACCACCGGATTTTATGGGAAACTAATACTCGGATTTTACCAACAAGCCTCAAATGAGAAGTTTATTTCTACCTAAAAAGATATACAATGGGACAGCTCCTTTAGACACTAGGTCAAGCAAATTAACTCTAGCTCTTAGCTATCATAAAGGCAAACAACTTAGCCATTAATTAAAATGCCTTCTAGCAAGAAAAGTTCTTCTAATAAATAGTCTATAGCACTTAAAACAGAAGATAAAGGACTTTAACTTCATCATTTCCAGTAGTAATTTTTAGAAAAAGGGATAGAGGCAGAGGATAAATCAGTTTTTTTAAACATACCCTTCAGTTTATCTGATTTCATCCTTCTTTTCGCATAAGTAATATTATAACTTTCAACATATCCACTAAACCAAGCTCTCCTTCCCATAATGTCTCTATAGCACTCTAAGTAGATTTCAACTTGCACAAACAAAGTCCATAGTTAGTATATCCAGAGACAAAAATTTGGACAGAAGCAATTCCAACAAAAATATTTAGAACACATAGAAGGCTGGGTTAAAAAACAGAATCAGTATATCATTATCCCAGATCAGGATTTTCTGTATTCTTTATTCCTCACAGCCTTTACTTTTAGAGCCTTGTAATCACATCAGATTTTATTTTAGTAATAGTGCTATCAGCTGCAGGCTTTAAATCTGAAAGTGACCAAAGATTTCTCACTTTCCAGATATAGTAAATAGTAGCTGTGAAACCTACTCTTCTCATTCTAGCCACATTATTGAAACCTCTTAATCTTTTGACAATCCACTTAGAGAAATTGTCCCAATTCAAAACAAGAGGCTTGAGGCCAATCCAGGAGCTCACATTCTTCCAGATCATAGAGGAGAATTCACAGTTGAAAAAAGATGATTTATGTCCTCCTCATGATCACAGAAGCTACATTTTAAGGACATAGATATGCCTCTTTTAACTAGATGAGATCTACTGGATAACTTCTCTTTAAAAACAAGCAAAGTAATAAAGCTATGTTTAGGAATACACCTGAAATCCCAAACCATTCTAAACCATTTTATCTTAGGCTCATTTACCTGGAGACACTTATAAGCATTGCTTACAGTGAAGATTTTGTCTGGATGCCAATAAACTCTATCATTATCATCTCCAAGAGTGACAGTGGAAAGAGCTTCCCTTAAATTTGGAATGATTTGATATAATTGACTAGGAATTCTCCATCCACCTTGCCCAACTGATATGCTTCTATAAATCCCCAAAGCATCAATTATCACTATTTGATATATAGTTTGAAATTGGCCCAATTTTGAGCCAGTTGTCATACTAGAAGATGCTGTTCAAGCCAACCCCAATTTGATGCTTGAAATGAGATTTAAAATATTTCTAGTTTTGAGAATTTTTTTTCCAAGTCCATTCATCAGCTGGAGAGGGATCAATCTGCCAGAAGGATCTGTGTATTCGTGACTGTAATTTCAACAAGTTAAACTTATTTCCCCTTGGACGATCATTTTTTTTTTCTTTTTTGTATATGATCGTCGAATTCAATTTCTAATGTATATCCCAATTGTGATGGAATAGTATGATAGTCCATTCAAACTCACTTTTGATGTATTCGAACTCTGACATATTATTTATAAAATAGACCGTGATCACATTTCAGCATCCAATCCCGCAAATCAACTGGACTAATACTTTTTTTTTGAGATTATCGTAGTGGAACCCGTAATGCGAGCGCACGCTCCCGTAGGGACCTCAAACTCGTGAAAAACTTCCATGCCAGCCCCGTTCGATGCTCTGGGATCCGAGTACAAGCCTTCCATGAACGGGGGCTCTTGCCATAAGGTACAGAGAATTTTCCTTCGAAAAATTATACGAGAGATTTCACCCCATGCGGCCTTGAACCCGGTGGTGACACTTCCTGAGGTGCCTCCCAATCAGTCGAGCTAGTCGCGCTCGGTAATTGGACTAATACTTTTTTGTGGTCTTTAACAATAGTGATTAAGTAAAGAATATAAGGCTATTCTTTTTCTCCAAAAAGACTAACTTATACCAATTTTCTTTTAATAATCTACTATTTCGATTACTCATCTATTTTGGTAACTTTTTCGTTTAAGCCACCAGCAAATTTACTAACCAAAACAAAATACTAAGGAAATAATAATCCAAAAAGAAAATTACTATCCACCCCCCCTCAAACTATAAAACTTACTAATCAATCCCTCCCCCATCACATCTCCATCACATCAACCATCATTACCAATTTCAACTGCATTCGGACAAAAATACCCCTAGCTATTTAGATACCGAGGTCACCTATTTAGAAGCATTTTTTGAAAAAATTTTGAACATGAAAGTTGTAAATCTCGCCGAGATCTACAATTTTTATGTTCAAAATTTTTCAAAATACTTCAAAATAGATGTTATTGATCCGACTGCTTTTCAGCGGATTTCGGACGAGATCTAACTTCGGACCCAAAAAACACATATTTAGAAGCAGTTTTTGGAAAAACTTTCAACATGAAAGTTGTAGATCTCGTCGAGATTTACAACTTTTATGTTGAAAGTTTTTCCAAAAAATACTTCTAAATAGGTGTTTTCGATGTCCGAACTGATAATACATACGAGAATATTTTCGTCCGAAATTTTTTGAAATAGTAAATGGGGGGCCTATAAGTAATAGAGGGGGCTGATCAGTGAAAATGAAAGTATAGAGGGCTGATAAGTAAATCCCCGTAATCCAAAAGCATATTACATTTAAAATGTACTAGGAGAGGACACACCAATCATGCGTTTCAAAAATAACTAACTTTTATTATTTAATAACATCGATTTATTGCAAAATATAGTTATCATAACTTACCGTAATGTATAGTTACAATAAGTTATTATTATTATTATTATGACTGACGAGTTTTATTGTTATTCTACATCTCAGCCGGAAATAGAGTGGTATAATAGTTCATTCCAACTTATGCTTGTGAAAATTTCAACCTCCAATATATTCTTCATAAGATGCAGGCCGCAATTGCCTTCCAGCTTATAGTCTCGCTATCCAACTGAATCAATACTGGTTGGTACTATAATTTTAGGATAAAAAAACTATACACCCCCAATAAACCACACATTAAATCACACATAACTAATCTTCACCACACATTCGTCTCCTGATCTGCACACTTATCTCGTGATCCGCACATATTATTAAAACTATAACTATACTCATTGTATGCTATGTGATTTATTGTGTGATTTATTAGGTGAGCATAGCAAAACCCTTTCAGGATATATGACACCACCTCTCACACATTAGTTTATATACATAAGATATAATTATAATTTTATAGATTGCTCATAAATTGTCCCCCATATACACAGAAAACAATAAAAGTTTTAAAAGGATACAAATACTGTCACCACACAATATAATTGCAAGAAAAAAGGTCAAAATCTCTAAAAAATAAGCGTAAATCATAGATCAACATAGGCTTTTTCTTAAGCTAAACATGTACAATAAGATATTTTAATGTTATTCAATGTTTAACTAAGGTGCATACAGAAATATTATAGACTTCACTTTAAATGATATATTATATACAGAATCATCAAATATAATTTACTATTCTAACAAGCTGACATACACATACGCATATAAAATACCTTCAAGCCTCCGCATGACATCTCTCCGGCATGTCTATTCAATCCGATAGCTTTAAGCGCATCATTTATCATTGGCTCGGGTGGTCGAGCGAACACTTTACAAGCCGGCGATCACAAGTTCGAGGCCACGATCCCACGCGTGTGGTGAGGGAGGGTATTTGTGAATGTTAACGTCGTCACCGAGAAGAGAACTTTTCTTATAATCCGTCACGAAATTTAGCACCTACGGAGTGATTGCTGAAATAAGCAGTGATTGCCTTGAACCTTCCATTAAGATAATTTTTCTCAACCTGCAATAAAAGCCTGATCATTGTTGATAATAATTAATGAAAAAAAAGGGAAAAAACTATTCACACCCAATAAACCACACATAACTAATCTCCACCACATATTCGTCTCGTGATCTACACATTTACCTCGTGATCCGCACAAGTTATCAAAATTACAGCTATACCCATTATGATGTGTGGTCCTGATGTTGCCACGTATGCTATGTGATTTATTGTGAGGTTTTTTGGGTGAGCATAGCAAAACCTTAAAAAAAAAGGCCAAAATAATTGACTAGGTGGATTTCATAATAAAGATTGCAATAATTAAGTGAAGTTTCGAATTTGCTGATGGTTTACTGTAGACAACAAAATATTTGTAAATTTTCAGGAACTAACACAAAGCGACTGAGCCAGAGACTGACTGCATCGAACAAAGAGTTATGAAAGCGTAGTAAGCCGGTCCTGTTCTCTTGGAACCCCATTGACCAACTGAAAAACAATATTTCATTTACCATAATGAAAAATAAAAAATATATCCATGTATGGAGTCGACAATAAATGGGGAAAATTCACGGCATCCCTTCTCACAAGTTTTTTATCAGTTAGGTCTATTTCAGACAAGGTGTCATGGTTTGAAAACCACATGTTGGGGTTTCTAATTAACGTGTCCTAGATTCAAAATTAAGGTGTCGGGTCGCTGCAAATGTGTTGCGGATATAAAAAACGTCATAATTCCTCAATTGTAACCAAGCGATATAAAACTTCATTTCAGGGGTGGTGGAAATTTTTCTAGATTGTTACAATTTTTTTTTATTGGTTATGTATGAAGTGCAAGTGTAGTAATGTCTATTCAGAAACTCATATAGTGGCCCATGACTGTGCATCGCAGCGGATGGATAATGGCTCAGAACCGCACCCACCCTGGTTCGAGCCCGATTCTCCGTAGGAAGGGATAGAGAGTCTCCAGCGTTTTAAAATATTACCGTGAAGGTGGTGGGTAATATGTGCCCGTACTCCAAGGTGTGTCCGGGAAGAATGCACGCCTTTTACTTCCCAATACAAGTCTACTAAGTGGGCTCAGGTCGGTATTAGTCCGGTAACATATCCAGAGGAAGGTTTTGCCTCGTTCTCCTAAAATAAGCTACTATAATGCATTGTAATTCATAAGTCGAAGATGGCCTATTAGTGAAAAATTAGATAAAATCTCGAGAGTCCATAGAGGTAGTGTTGCAAACCGTGCGGGGCCGAGCCGGCCCACCCCACTAAAAGCGCCGGCTCAGCTCGACCGGCAGCCCGCCGGCCGAGCAGAGGCCGCAATTAAAAAAAAAAACATTATCATTGCGCGCTGCGCCGGCAGTCAAGCGGGCGCGCGCGGGCCGCACGGCGGTTCTTGCGGGTTGCAGCCCGGCGAGCCGGACTGCGGTATGGGTCGCGGGCTAAATTAGCATCTCTACATAGAGGATTGACTGCTAGTTACAAACTGGTATAACCAATTCATAATATTATTGCAGCAAGAAAATATAGTAGTGAAAAATTAGATATACCTCAAGAGTCCATGGCGGATTGACTGCTAGTGAAAGAGCTGCCAACTGATTCATATCAAGATTGCGGGGTAGATACATTACAATTTTAGGAGCAATCGCTGTTGCAACCTTGAAAAGGGATTCCCTGGTGCATATAAATGCAGAAATTAACATCAAATTCTCCCAAAAATTCTAGATTAAGCACATATGGTAGAAAACAAACCCGTCACAAGGTTTAAGCATGGTCCGCATATCATATACTTGTTCTTTCGAATAATCAGGTCCTCCCCATGGAGGTGACAAAAACACAGTGTCTCCCTACATAGAAAATGCCCATTAAATTAGAATGAATTAAACCAGCAATGTCAGCTTTGCATAATGCCACACTCATTGAAAACAGAATCTCCTCCATGCATAAATTACTCTTGTTGGGAAGAGTGTTTACAAACCCAAATGAAGTTAACAACTAAAATTAATTTTGTTCTTTTCATTGTGATTGTTCAGAGAGCTCAATGATGAGATCCTTCATATACTTCTTACCTCCACCTTTTTTTATCTCATGTAATGAACTTTTTAGTTATAATTTTCTTCCATCTGATATGAAAAATTGTTCAACTACTACAAATTTACAATCAAAATATTAACTGGCCATGTGATGAACACATCAAAATTCAACTGGACATATACGACCAGAATAAGTAAATAAAAACATCATTTTGAGGACCTCAAATAACACAATCGGGTCATTGTAACCCCTAATAACACAAGCCAAATATAAGATTCTCACGATTGTGCCATCAACAAATTTTGGTAGTAGTGATTAATATTCAGAATTTAATAACAGTTAGCAGTCCTGCTTATGTAACATCTATCAGCGTTTCTTAACACATTATCTGATAAGCAAGCCTTGGATAATGAAATGAACAAATGAACATTTAAACTGATAAGCAAGCCTTGGACAATGAAATGAACAAATGAACATTTAAACTGATAAGGAAGCCTTGGATAATGAAATGAACAAATGAACATTTAAACTGAGCAAAGAAAAAAAAAAGCACTACCCTTAATTGTGGTGCAACTATAAGAAAATCTCCAACAAGAAAATCTATCATGTGGTCGACTCCATATATTGCAGCATTATGATGCGCGAGTTTAATTTTTTGTGGGTCGATGTCAATAGCAAAGATAATTGCTCCTGTAGATTCAGACAAATAGAGATTAACAGTTAGAAGTTCAATACAAATTTCTTCCAAGTGAAGTTGTAAAATAGTCAAATTCTTCATAATGAAAATTTTATTTGGTCGATTCAATAGCAAAGACATAATTGCTCCTGTAGAGTACAGACAAATAGAGATTAACGTTAGAAAGTTCAATACAATTCTCTCCAAGATGAAGTTGTAAACATAGTCAAAGTTCTTCATAATGAAAATTTATTTGGTCATAAGAAGTACTCACACTAGTGGTTTTCATTTTTTAAGATCCTTAGGACTAATAGAAGAATCAGAACATATTATTCAAGACCAACCTCTGAAAAGAAATACTAGCACATAACATAGAGGAGCGAACATCCTAGATCATGACATGTAGCTAGCAACCTAGCACATTATTCTAACATTCTGCTGGAATTTTCCTTTAAAGCAGAAAAGTGAATTTCAAAGTTTCAAAATTGTTTATAACTCAGAAACAAGCAATACATACTTTTGTGCAAACTGAATTGCATTTCCACCAACTCCACAAAAACAATCGATTACAATGCCACCGCCACAACGAGCCGCATGATGTCTTGCAATGGACTCTGGTGTGACGGAGAACCAACCTTCTTTGTCAATCTTTATACCACTATCATATTTGGAAAAAAGCAAGTTTCTCTGGCAGTAGTATTTGAAAATCTTTGGGGAGACAACAAACTTTTCTCCTTTTGATTTCTCTGAGAAATTACAAGATCTGTAAGTAAAACATATCCAACTTGTACCAGACTAAACAAAGGAAACTGAATCACAAGCCAAAATCTATATCAGTTGGGATCAATCAAATTCGTATCACGACAATGGAAACATCTATGGACATTCGAATGTTTGGCTAACTACGGAATTTAACGTCTCTACATGGTTAAAATTGTAACTTACTAACATGAAGAACTCATTAAAGATTCTGAAGTTGTAGCAACCCTAAATGCATTCATCAATTTGGATATCCCACATGGGATTGAAATCAGAAAAGACCAAATGGGACTTCTAGGTCGAATCGAGAAAGATAGAGGTGTCTTTCCAACACATTATTGTGATCAGTTACCAGCGACATTAAAGAACATATGTCCGTTCGTTCAGCGATATAATATTTGCTTACTTGATAATGACCTTCGTTTCTTTGGCTTTATAAAAGAAATAATCTTCCAATAGGCATCTTGCTCATCAGGATCACCCCCAGTATAACTGCTAAAACTGCAGAGACAGTTAGTTAAAAGGTAATAATGAAATTAGCAAGCTGTCTAACGAAGCAAGAACAAGATGACTATATGCACCTAGGTATTGGAGAAACTTCAAGGGAATTTTCAGGCGCATCAGATGCTTCTTGGGAAGCATTGAAATCTTCTAGATGTTCATTCTCACCAGGAATGCAATTTCCATCTTCATCTCTAGCAGTACAACATTCAAAGTGGACAGCTTCACCTTCTGTTGCATCAGCTGCCATGTCTGTTGAACTTGATATGCTGCCGGTTAGATACGTGAAGTGCTCCAATCCTGTCGGAGGTTCCCAAGTTGACTCTTGTGTTTCGCAATTATAAAAGTAATATCGTCTGTACAAATCATCCCATGCCACTTTCCAGACACCGTAATCATAACAGTGAGAATTTTCATGCAGCGCTGATGAGATGGAGCATGTTTCCGAAGATTGGGCATCATCACTCTGTGCGTCAAGTTTAGAGAACGTTGCAGGCAACAATCCAGAAAAAGTATCCATATCGCTAGACAAGTTTCCCTCATTATAATCTCTAAGCTTAGCATCTTGTGTTTCATGTCCATAAAAGCTTTTAGAATCAAAATCAACCAGGAATGTTGGAGTCTCACTCTCTTCAGCTACTGATTCTGTATTAACAGAGCATGATGGATCCTCCACTTGACTTTCAAAAGTATGTTGCGTCCTTCCTAATACATCTGGAACTAAAACAGTTGCTGGGATTTCATCAACTCTGGGATGTACCGGGTTACAAACTTTAGGTGTGTTTCTGTCATCGCTAAGAACTCTTGATGATAGAACATTTCCTGTGACAGGTTTGGTAACTTGTGCACGGTTTTCAGTGTAACTGTTAGAGGTTTTGACCCGTAATCCCATCTTTACACCAGGAACTAAAATATTCGTCTGCAGTATAAACAAGATAATTAGAAACAAACATTGATTGACGATGGACAGCTGCTAACCAAGTTAGAATCAAACACATTTAGCTTAATCTCCATATAGATTTAAAAGCTTAATTTAGGTAAAAGTAGACCTCCTTAGTAGAACTGAAGGTTGTAGGAAGTCCTAATGCTTCCATCTCTTGAGCTAATTCCATATCTTCAAGAGAAGTATAATCTGTTAAGCGATCAATGAAAAAATTAACATTAATCTACCAGATAAGACATGAAAAACACAACATATGGTCAAGTTTGACAAATAGAAGATAGTGAACCAGGTAAAACTAATCGAACATCATTATCTTAAGTAGAGAAAAAAAAATTACTAGAGAAAAGGCCATGTTATGATGTGCAAGAGGAGAAATTTTACAATACTACAGCCATAAGTTTTATTGCTTGTACCCAACTCACTAAAACTCATAGTTTGAGAGCTTTTTAAAAGAAAAAAAAAAAACTTTGAACTACAAAGTTGTTCAGAAAAAAAAAAAAACTTAACTTTGTAGTTCAAAAGATTTTCAAATAAAATTAAATAATATGGCAAATAAATTGATAAAAATACTATGTACAAATAAATTGATATTATAATACTAGCATGGATAATTATGTGAGATATCTTATAATATTTTTTAAAAGTATTTGAATTATATAAAGTTATGTATTTTATATTTCTGAAGAACTTTGTAGATCAACATTTTTTCAAAAAATGTCTCTGTATAGGAGTTTTAGTGAGTTGGGTGCAAGTAACGAAACTTATGCCTGTAGCATTATAAAATTATCCTTGAAAGAGACCTATCAAGAATGTATAATTATATCAATCATTCAGGTACAGCATCTCTACCATAAATGTTTATATTAAGAGTGAATAAAACAGGTTAAGGTTTACTTTTGTCTGCAATATAACTTCCTATCATGTTTCCTTGGGTCCAGAATTTAGTCATTCTCCATATGGGCTCTTAGCATCTGGACTCATCTTTGTTGCAGAAACCAGAAAATGTTGGGCAACAACTGCAAATGAACTTCTCCCTTTGGCATTGCAATTTCCTTACACTTGATAAATTTCAACCTCTTGTTTGTTGGTGATTTGCTATTTTTATAAATAGGCCATTCTAAAGATACACGGAATAACGTAAGAGAACTTATTGATCTCTGAGAAGTTTTGGATCTCCTACAATTTGCAGTTTTTGGTCCTAACAAAACCAAAATCAGGTGAAGAAGTTCGGATTTTAACTCTATTCCTTGTATCTTTCCTTTAGAGTGGCCATTGTAGAAGTAGTAAACCACCTAGAAACTTTGAGGTCAAGTTCTTCAAGTGACTAAAATGGTATGACAAAGGAGGTGTTATAATGTGCCAAAGGTAACTTGGAAATTGCAAAAGCAAATACGGAGCACAATTCAGATTTGTCATTTTATCTTTCCTTCTGATTTTTAACTTAACGTGAAGTTTTGGGTTTTCGTATTATTCATAGACATAGCGGTAGTGTGCTCATCTTTTTAATATGTCGAACTCACCTAGGGACACAAATATCTAGTTGAATGTCACCAATGACATTTGTTCCTCTTAGAACATCATCTTGCCTGACTAGAGATGAAAGTTTACGCTACGTCACTTAATCAGTAGATAGCTTGAATATGAAAAACATAAGTGCATCCAGAAGTTAAAATGAGAAAGCAGTAGTAAGTCTGAATATACCTAAAGATCCATCAAATATCAACTTAGGATTAACAGTCTTCAAGGTGATGAAACTTAAAGGTTAGACTAGAATCATCATAAATAGCACTCAAACTGAAAAATGAAGATGAAGATATAAGGTCTCACTAACATCAGCCCTCACAGTCTAAAACATTTATATAAGAGATATTTATATGAAAGACCTAGAGATAAAAAATTTAAATGAAGACATTTATATGAAATGACAGTCTCACTAACACCAAATTTCTTATTCAATAATATCTGCACACAGTAACCAAGATTTTTTCCAGTAGGTGGTGATGTAAGACTCGGCTTAATGGATTCTTACACCGCTTTCTACATATAGAAATTCGATAGAAAAGAAACAAGATTCGAAAAGAACAACAACAGAAAACATAAATATGATACCATTTGCTGTAGGATTTAACTCTGTCTCAATTGATCTACGACGAGTCTGTGGACACAAAGATAATTACATTAACTTTAAAAACAACCAATCTGAAGTTATATTAAGAGGAAACTGTATCTGCAAATTCGACTCTATCACGAAGACTAATATCACTCTAACCAACATGAATAACAAATCAATGTCATACTAATAGGGAAGGAAAAGACAAAAGCTGGGTAGAAAGTTCTTTTTTGGGGGGATAATCAGGAGAAACCCCGTCCTAACCCGGCCATTAGGGGCTCATCCAGACAGTAGAATACGGTTCGTATGTGAGCCTTTGTCCCACACCACAACCCATAAAATGTGCAAAGTTCTCCCGCCCATTATAGCGAGCGAGAATCAAACCCGCAATACCACTCTCTTCATGGGTAGTCCTCCTAAAAATTGGAAGTAATAAAAAAAAAGAGAATTCGAACCTTGGCAGAACCAGAGAAACCGATTACGGCATCGTCTCTGCACCATAAAAAATCAAGAAAATTAAGAGAACTAAGTCAGAGAGATTGCAATCGTTGTTGGAATGTTGATTGAAGAGAGAGTTGTGATCGATCTTAATCTTAACTCGAGGTAGACTTCTTTTAGACTGAAGAGAGGACCGAGAGCTGCGATTGCCGGCGATCCCTCCGCCGTGCCTCCGCCGAGTTCTGCTGCAGCCATGGCGTATTATTCCGGCTTTTAGCTAGCTGTTGAAGACTTGAGTGTACCTATTTATTTCTGGGATAAATGCATAGGATTTCAAACTCCTTGCAAATTACACTTTTAGGGCCTCTTACGTTTTTGTACCCTTAATAGGTTTTTACACACACACACATATATATATATATATATATATATATATGCCTTTCTAATTTGATTTTGCGAATCTTTTCTCTTTAGCTCGTAAAATAACCAAAATACCTCCGTACTTTATTTTGATAAGCACCCTCTGTTTTCTCTCTCTTCTGCCTGCAATTTTCCACCCAAAAAATTAATTACCCTTTCTCGTTTCTCTCTTCTCGTAACATATAAATAAAAATCGTAAAAAATCCAAACAAATGTAAAAATTCTGAAAAAAAATTAAATTTTATTAGGCAGCAAAATTGGGTTATTTTAAATATTTTTCGGAAATTTAGAGGATCCTAGTTATATTATAAAAATATCCGAACATTTAAAGGCATTTTTGAGGCATCAGACGACGTTTTTTCGCAATTTCGACGCCGTCGGAGCTGCAACAAATGCTTCGGTTTGACAGCAAATGCATCTCGAAACGACGATTTCGGAAAGGTAAACAACGTCACAATGCTACCACCGAGCGCAAAGTTATTGCACTTTAAAGATAGCTACATTTCATAATTTTTTTCTTTCAGAGGCAAAGTCGGATTCATAATCCGTTAGTTTCGTTGGAAAGCTTGTCGAACCCTCTTCCATCCAACAATATTTTTTACGTCTCAATCTGACTCATACACGTAAAAATAGCGTCTCCGAAAGTCGAAAATTTGGAGGTGTTCTGAGGTGTTCTGGGATGATCTGGGGTGTTCTGGAGGTATTCTAAGATTTCTGGAGTTCTGGGATGTTCTTGAAATTCTGAATGTGTTCTAGGATTTTCAAAACACCCTCAGAACACCTCAATAATATCTCAAAACAACTCTAAAAACCTGAAAACACCTCCAGAACACTCCAGAATACCTCTAGAACACCTCAAAACATCCTAAAACACCGCGCAGTTCGACTTTCGGAGATAATACCTTTACGTGTATGAGTCAATTTGAGACATAAAAAATGTTGTATGAAGAGGGCTCGACAAGCTTTCAACGAATCCAACGGATCATGAATCCGACTTTGCATTTGAAAGAAAAAAAAATTATGAAATATAGTTATCTTTAAAGTGCCATAACTTTGCGCTCGGTGGTCTATTTGGACGTTCTTTACCTTTCCGGAGTCGTTGTTTCGAGACGCATTGTGCTGTCAAACCAAAGCATTTACTGCAGCTTTGGCGTCGTCGAAATCGCGAAAAAACGTCTTCTGATGCCTCAAAAATGTCTTTAAATGTTCGGACATTTTTCTAATATACCTAGAGAAGCTCTAAATTTGTAAAAAGAATATTTAAAATAACCCATTTTTGCTGCTGAATGAAATTTATTTTTTTTTCAAAATTTTTTGTCTTTTTTGAATTTTTTTACGATTTCATTAGATGCTATGAGGAGAGAGAAACGAGAGAGGATAATTGAATTTTTGGACGAAAAACTGCAGGCAGAAGAGAGAGAAAATAGAGCGCGCTTATCAAATAAAATACGGGAGTATTTTGATCATTTCACGCGCTAAAGGATACAGATTTGTTAAATCAAATTAGGAGAGCATATGTTGGGTTATCGGGGTCAATACCACATCAGATGCGCAGCGGAAATTTAAAAAAATTTTAATACATAAGCCCGTGTCCCGAATACAAGGATAACTTTGGTATGCTAAAATAATCGCAACATTCAACATCGCATGTACAATAAATAAGCAATGACATAATAATAATTAATAATGATTAATTTAAGTTACGATCCTATCATGATTATCGCGGTACGAGTTTAATCAAATACCTTGGCGGTCGACACGCCACGTAATAGTTCTCAGATTTGATGAATTGAGCCGCGAAAAATAACCCGGCTCTAATGCTAGTCCACGCTGAGACGCTCGCGAAAACCGATCCGAATTTTAATCAAATTAAAATCGAATTCGGGCCGATTGGATCGATCCAACAGGGCCCGTGTTGTTTACAGTGCTTCTCCATTCCTCTCTCTCTCGCCGTGCAAACCGATCCTAACCGATCGCCGTCCAAGCTCGCGCCCGAAGCGATCTCCGATCACCAACTGGTTGCCGTCTCCGTCGTCTCCTCAACTCGCTGGAACGGACGCCGCCGTCGTGGAAGTCGCCGCGGTCGTGAAGTGCAACGTTGCACTCCGAGAACGACGCACCGTTGACCGTCGGTGGCGACGTCGAGTCACGTCGCTGGCTTAGGCGGGTGAAGCGTCACGACTTGGTAAGACGCTGGAGCAGGCGGCCGAGAGACGCTAGAGCTGACGGCCGAGAGCTTCGCCGTTAATTGAAGCTTCGGCTTGGAAGCTTGCCGTCGTTTCTCGCTCGCCGACGTCGCACTCGGAAGGGGAGGTGGTGGAGGCGGGCCGCCGGACGTGGAGGAGATGCCTACCGTGCTAGCGGCATAGGGTTTCTCTCCTCAGCCGCAGCGCCGTTTCTTCTCTTTCTCAGCCGAGAAGAAGACTATTCATGCATATATATATACAACTATATTACAGAATAAATCCCAGCTTTTGCTGGTTTTTTTGCAAAAACGGCACCTCTGCATTTTGCAAAATCTTAGGTCTCAACACTTTGGACATTTGGCATAAAGCAGCCCCTCATGCACAAAAATTCGGTTTTTCGAGATCGTGTCTCATTTGCGGTGTGACCCAATTAGGTTCAGTACCACGCCGGCAGTGAAGTAAATAGTTAATTCAACTAATTAACAAATAATTAATTCAACCAATTAATTATATTATTCACAGATCGTGTTAAAACGTCTAGCAACGTGCCACGACCATCCGTGTGGTAATGAATATCAATATTCATCACTTGAAACCTTTGTGTGAATAGTCCATGCCCTTTATCCCTTCTGTTCCTTTTAACATCCCGCATGAAGCTTAAGAGTATGGGGATATCTGTCAAACTCTAATATAGCTCAAGTCAATGTCATCTGTCTTAATAGATTCGCTCGTCTGTGACATTAAGAAACATTTCTTTAATTCACATCGTAACTCGGCCAAGGATTTTCTGAGCTAGTTCTATTCAAAGACACATAGGATTTTCTCCTCGCGCTTTATAGGAGGTGACAGATTCTCTATTGTTTATCATCTATCTTCAATGTGCTATTATTTATACCTAGATGTTCTTGTCGTTGAGGGGCTATACTTGGAAAACACACAAGTAATAAATCATATACACATAAGACTACTATGATAATCTCAAGTCTAAGGATCAAGGCATAATTATCACACTGAAGAATTACCATTGACAGACTCCAATGGTATTATTCGAGTAAGTCAGTTCAGTGAACTATTCATCCAATGAGCACCTGCACACTTACTCCAGTGTCGAGTACATGCATAGTAACGAGATCACTACTCTCAAATCGTATGAGCAAGAAAGCTGTGTATTGTCTTTCCGGTGATATTGAGCACCTACTCAATGCACCTATGACTAAGAACATTCTAGACTTATGTTTATAAGATATTAGGTCTCATTATCATGATCAATATCATGATCCTAATTCTGTTGCCTTAGTCCATGGGGTTTATCCATACATCATAACATATTAAACATGACGATGCGAATAAATAATAGAATACCTATCAAGTAAATCAAAAAAGGTTTTATTAAAAATAAGTTCGCCAAAATATCCAATATTATTGGCTTTTAGGGCATTTACTCTTTCAGCATATATATACAAAATCCTATTAAGGGGGCACAAAACGCAAAAGCTCCTTTTATTTCAAATAATGTATAAAATCAGCCCTTTTTTAAGCAGGATTTTTTTTTGTCTTGACCGCTTAGTTCAGTTTATATCTTATATCTCGAGTTGGTACTGAATGATAAACGGGTCTCTCTTTAACGCCAGCTTCGTTAACCAATTGGACTAACACTGGTTAGTATGTAAGAATATTTTAATCACTATATAAATATTTTTTTAAAAATTTAAATATAACAAATATTTAATATAATATGTAACTTTTTTTTAATTTTTTTTTAAATAATATTTTGAAATAAATATTACGAGGCTTTAAAATTTTAGTATATTTAAAAATTAATTCATTAACTCATTAATATTTAGAGTATCGAAATAATTTTTTTATAAATATTTTAAATAAAAAAAATAAATTTGATGTAATTTATAAATTTTGTATTTAAAATTTAATTGATATATATATAAATAGATATTTTGAAAAGTTAAAATAATAGACTATAAATAAAACTTATTCGTGAAGTTGATTTTGAGGGAGGAAGGAACTGATTCGCAAGTCTCCCACTTAGTTATTGGTTTTCGGAAGCCCAAATGTTATTGGCATTTTGGCAGTAGAGACCAAAAATTTAATAATTGATCAAATCAAGCTCTCTTAATGACTTTTGACAAAATCAGACCTCATGAGCATGTAAAAGATAAAAATATACATACCACAAAATTTATTGACATCTCTATATCATTTTTTAAGGAACATCTCCATAATTACTATAGATACATAAAAGATATCTTTACAATTGTCGTAATTGTTGAAGAAACTCTACCATTCATGTAATGCTCCAAAACAGTTCGCATCTCCGAACCATCCGGCATAAATGAAAATAATTTATATATACACACTCATAGTGGCCTTTCTTTTCTTTATTATATTCTTTTTTGATATTCTCTTTTCTAATTTATTCTTGGTCAATTCGGAGATTCGGATTTTCGAATCTATCCTTTATTATGTTTCTTGGTAATATTCTCTTCTCTAATTTAAAACACATCAAAAGATTTATGTATCTATTCTTTATGAAGTTCGCATCTCCGACTCATCCGGCATAAATGAAAATAATTTATATACACACACTCAAAGTGGCCTCTCTTTTCTTTATTATGTTTCTTGGTCATATTCTCTTCTCTAACTTAAAACACCTCAAAAGATTTATGAAGTTATTTTACATGTATTAGACTACTTTCTTAAATATATATACTTGGAATAACATTATCGTACTTTATGTAATACCCCTGGCTAACAAGTTCTAATCGACCGGACTTTGGATTGAGGTCGACTGAAAGTCACGGATTGTGCACAGATTGGGCCGGTTATTGGGCCTACATGCGAGTCCGAGGATTGTCTCCTATCACTTGTGTGGGAGAGACTGTTGAGTTAATATACTTAGTGGTTACCTCTCAAGTTAATCCACCCTTTTCAGACTAGGAAAAGGGACATAACCGTGAGGTGCGGTCGGACTTAGGCGGTGCGGGATCCCATGCGGATCGGGCGTGATAGAAGATATTAGAGCGACTTTGTTGCCTGCATGCTAGGTTGTTCGGAGGCCAGACGGGAGGTTGACTCAGGTAGGGTCTAGATTATTCCCGTGCTAGGCCAAGTGCACTAGCAGTACAATAGTATATAAATATTTTGAAGCATACATAACAATATTAAGGTATTCCACTAGGTTGAATAGTGATAGAATTCGAGATCGCAGTAAGCAAAAAAGAATTTGGTTGAAATATCAAATTAAATTAATGATAAGAACATAGAGATAACTGAAAAAATAACTATTTGTGAAATAATATTTTCATCATCCCCGCCCATGGATTTAGTAGTATGGCGTCTATCTATTAAAAAAAAATTAAAATTTCTTTGTTTTTTTTTTCTTTATTTACGCCAAACTTTTCATGTCATAGTTATGCTTGTTACATTCACCTTTTTAATACATATCTTTTTTTAAAAGTAAAAGAGAAAATTTTAAAATTAATTAAATAGTTCTTATAGCCGGTTCATGGCACGTGTTGTGCTGGTTCAAGCCATGCCGTAACTGTCGGAATAAAAATGTATCACTCGGCACATAAAACTACGAATTAAACAACAAAAACTCATTATATAGTAGATACTGTCACACACAGGGACATGTCTGAAGAAGATACTTTCGACTTTGTTTCATACAGTACTGAACTCTCTCGTAAAACTACGAATTAAACAACAAAAACTCATTATATAGCAGATACAGTACTTTCCACAAGGACAGGTCTGAAGAGCGACATGCCTCGTTTTTTGCCGATTATACGAGTTATTAGGAGTGTATATAATATGCTGTAACACTTGAAGAGGGTTTTGACGAGCTTACCTCGAAGTAGTGAGTTCGGCCAAAACTTTGAGCCGGCGGCGGCGGCGGCGACAGCGATGGACGGCGTGATTGAGGTGCTGGTGAGCTGCAGAGGAAGGAGGAGAGATAGGCCGTTGTAGTGGGAGGGGTGCCCCACTCTCGTATCCACTCTCTCTCTCTCTCTCTCTCTCTCTCTCTCTCACACTCTTAATTCCTCTCCAAGATATCTCTCTCTCACTTAAAAAATCTCTCTCTCTCTCTCACTCTCTACTGTTCTGCTTTGAGTGTATGTATGGGGTGATATTTATAGAGGTTTTTGAGAGTGTGGGGTTGCTTAAGGATGAAGAAAAGGAAGAGAGAGAGAGAGGCTTTAGGGTTAGGGTTAGGGTTAATGAGTGAGAGAGAAAGGGGGGGGGGGGGGGGGGGGGGGGGGCCCGCCCGGGGGGGATGGGGGTGGGCTGCGGCTGCCCACCTCATCACTTCATTTTTTTTATTTTTATTTTAATAATGATAATTATTATGTATGTGGATTTGTATATATATGTTATATATGCATGTATGTCTACATATATGTGTATGCGTCGCATATGTGCACATATGTGTATATATGAGGGTATGCGTATGTTTCAGATGTTATAATATATAAACGTATATATGTGTATTATTGTATTTGTATACACGGGTTATCATATGAATATGTTTCACCGTATGCATGCATATCGTGAAATGTGCCAAATTGGACTTTAATAGGTTCAATAGGCTCAATAAGGCCTGAAATATAAATATATATATAAATATATATATATATATATATATACATAAGTGTAGGCATGAGTATATGTGTATATATATGGCGATTATTATCATATGTATGCATGTCTATATATGCATGTGTTATGTGGATGTGTACGTGAGAGTGCATATGTTATTATGATAGACGGCCGGACAAAATAGGGTATCGACAATTATGCATAGGTTGGGCCAGTTATTGGGCCTATATGCGAGTCCGATGATTGTCCCACACCACTTGTGCGGGAGAGATTTTTGAGTTAATATACTCGGAAGGTCCTTAGTGGTTATCTCTCAAGTTGATTCACCTTTTTCATACTAGGAAAAGGGACATGACCGTGAGGTGCCGTCGGGCTTAGGCGGTGCAGGACCCTAGGCGGGTCGGAGTGTGACAGAAAATATAGAGTGACTTTTATCACCTGTACGCTAGGTTGTTCGGAGGCCGGACGGGAGGTTGACTCAAATAGGGTCTAGATTCTTACCGTGCTAGACCAAGTGCACTAGCAGTATACTAATGAAGGAGAGCCTGGACTAGGATTTCCGCCAGCAACTCGCCATACACGACGGGGATGTTATGTTCTATGGTGAGATCAATGTAATATCCCGGACTGGCATATTCCGATTGAACGGGGTTTGGGATTGCCGTTGACCAAAAGTCACGGATCATGCACGATTAGGCCGATTATTGAGTCTGTGCGCGAGTTCGAGAATTGTCCCATACCGTTGTGCAGGAGGGAGTGTTGGGTTAATATACCTTAGTGGTTACCTCTCAAGTAGATCCACCTTTTTTGGACTAAGAAAATATACTCGGCCGTGTGATGCGGTCAAAACTTCGGCAGTGCGGGACCCTAAGCGGGTTGGGGCGTGACACTTTATATCACCTTTGCCATGCTTCGAAATAATTCAGATGAAGTATTCTAAAAAGCGAAAAGTATGTTCTTGTTCTAATTTAGAGGTTGGTCCATCGAAAAGATTTTGCCTCGTTATCTAAATTTTTTTTTTTTTTTTTTCGTCATTTCAAATGCCTAATGAACTCATTTTTGGCCAAACTAATAGATATCCTGTCTAGCAATATGTTCATTCAATACGAACAGAAAGTTTGAAACAGTATCATGGGTGATTTGTTTGAAAATAGAACTTACAAGCAGACCTTATAGGTGGCAAATTGAGATTACTATGTAATAATATATAATATATATATATAATATATATAGTATAAATATATTCCTCAAATAAAAACTAAAAAAATAAAATTTCTTCTTTTTTTTTATTTAACGCCAAACTTTTCATGTCATATTATGCTTGTTACATTCACCTTTTTAATACATGTCTTTTTTAAAAGTAAAAGAGAAAAAATTTAAAATTAATTAAATAGTTCTTATAGTCTGTTCACCGCACATGTTGTGCTGGTTCAAGCCGTGCCGATAACTGTCGGAATAAAAATATGTCACTCGGCACAAACTGTGCCGACCGGCACGTAAAACTACAAATTAAACAACAAAAACTCTCATTATACAGCAGATACTGTCGCACACAGGGACATGTCTAAAGAACATACTTCCCACATTATTTCATACAGTACTGAGGCTTCTTAAACATGATACCACAAAGCACAGCATAATTGACTATAGAAAAAAGGAAAATAGTACAGAGCACGGACGCCCGCGATGAAAAATCACGGAATCCCGTGGGAAACGCGTTTCCACTTGCGTGAAACTGAAACGCATTTCACGCAAGGGAAAATGCGTTTTCCACGGGCGTCCGTGATTTTTTCCGCGTGGGCGTCCGTGCTCTCAACCATCACACTAGAAAAAAAATCTTCAATTCGCTTATTTACATAAGCCTCATAAGAAGGCAAAAGCAGAACAACACTAGCCTGATTTAAACTACGCGGGTATGGCGAAACTAGTTTCCATCCAACGGGTTGCATCCACCACAAGACACGGGTCCGACTTCTTGAACTCGGCTACCTGCAATGTTTTTCTCAGTCTCTTCAGTAGACATACAGAGATTTACGGATCTAATTAGAGAAAAGAGAGAGAGAGAGAGAGAGAGAGAGAGAGAGAGAGAGAGAGAGAGAGAGAGAGAACCTTCTCTCCACAACTAGGGCAGTAGTGATATTTATGCCATAGACAGTCCATGGATGGACAGAGGAAGCACACACCAAGCATAAATGGCATCATGCATGCAACGACAGCTGCTAGACTTGGCTTAGATCTGAAAAAAAAAAAACAACCAGTTCATTATCTTGTAAGAAAGATGAAAAGATATTCGATTAGGATTAAGGGCTCTATTTTTATAACAACGAGTTTTGAACCCGTGCGATGTACGGTTGTTAGTCACCAATATAAAATAATAATATTAATTTTTTTTAATATTTTAATATATAATTAATAATTATTTTTATTTAAAATATTATATTTTATTTTGTTATATTATTATAGCAAAATAATTACCATATGGTATATATAAAATAATAAAATTATTTGAATAACGTGAAATGATGGTGATATCCAGTTATATATATTATATTGTTTGTTTTAGAATATGGATAATTTTTTTTAATTATTATAAAATATGCACTATTATTTTTTTTTATATTGATAGTTACGTATGTGTATAGGTAAATTTTTTATAAAGTAATTGTTATTTAATAAATTTTTTATATTTTATTTTAATTTATTTTAGATATTTTATATTCTTCGAATTAATTAAAATAATTTTTAAATTTTTATCAAATAATGAAGATGCCATGTAGCTTTTTAAGAAAAAGAATAAATACGATATGATATACTGAAAATTATTAAAATGCCATATGCTGGAACACTTTGACCAACCAATTTACATATTGTAAATATTTATTAATATATATATATATATATATATTTATATAATATACTATAAAATACTATTCGACGGTAAGCTTATTTCATGTAGAATATATAATTTTATATAAATTAAATATTTATTTTTATTAAAATAATTATTACTATATTTACCACATGTAATTAGACGGAAAAACAAATACCAAAATCTACATACCTAACACACACGTTTGAATAACCCATTTGTATATATATATAATATAATATATATAAAATTAAAATTTTGATAATGACCTTTAAAATTCTTCATTCCATACCGAAAATTACGACTTTGATCACCCATTTGTCATAATTGGATATACTTATAATAGTATATACATAATATATATATATATATATATATATAATATATTATATATATTATTAAGAATTTGATAATGACTTTTAAATTTTCTAAATATTATAATTATCTTTAATATATAAAATAAAATTTAAATTATTTAATTTTAAATATTTAATAAATTATTAATAACACATTAAGTATGCATGTGAATTCAAACTCTCATAAATATTGAATTAATTAAATATTATATATTTATAGTGACACATGTCAAATGGTAAAAATAATAAAAGCTATATGCATATGTGAGTTACAAGAAGTGCCACATGGCGCTCAACTACTTTGATACCGAGTTTTATATATATATATATATATATAGATTATAATGATGAAGTACTAATTTGTAATTTTATATACATATATATATAGCCGGATTATTTAAGTCATTGCACCACGTGTCACACTCTTCATCAATTTTAAACATACAATGTGTCATTTATTTCAATAACTTAAATTAAGAATTCAAGATATCATAGAATTTGTTATGCAACTCTTTAACTTCTGATTATTATAATTTAATAACTAATAATATATCACCATAATTGAACTTATAAATAGATAAATATATTTCTTTGCTGTATTTAGTATATATGTATATTTTAGTAAAATTCTATATATATTCAATATTGTTTAAATATCTTTTTAATTATATCCATGAATATAGATGCAAAGAAGTTACAACACAAAATTAAGCAAATACTAGGCTCAACTCAGCTTTTTATGATTGGTGTTCTAGAGCAGCAAAGGTAATGCCAACAATATTAGATCCAATTATCACCTAGAATTGGATATCATATACCCAATGACGGGAGAAACAACGATCTTCAATCTCAAGTTGTCATTTCCCAAAGACATTGTCCAATTATAGCATTTAACCCACTAATTTGTATATGAAGGTAAAGTGGAACTCTCCAGAATTCAGCCAATGAATGAAATTCTTTCTTGGATGTTAAAAACGTAGCTTCTTTAAGATCGAAGACATATAAACATCTGCAGCAATTATGCCGCATGCATTCATCTATCATAAGCATAGACATGTGGTATTGCGTAATGAGTTTTTGGTTAACTTCAAACCATAATTATATTTCTAACAGAAAAGAATAAGTGAAATAATGATTATTAATTATTACATGTTTCTATTTAGAAAACGAATTAAATATTGATAACTTGCAAATTCCAACATCCTAATCATGATTGCAGAGACCAACTTAAGATGTGTACAGGTGAAATACAGACTAATTAGTATTACACTTTTCACATGATGCTCCTAATCTTTTAGAAGTATGCAATTGCAACTTAATAGCATATATTCGATACAATCACGGACACGCACATTATAATAATAACTAATTACTACAGATCATACTTTATGTACACGTGTATAATCTTTCTAAGTCACTCTGAGATAAATGAAGGGGTATGTGTCCCTATATTTCATCTACTAAGAAAACAATAATAAGTTGAGAATGAACCGGTACTCCACAAAAATGCAAGTTATCGATCACTTTCAAAAAAAATAAAATAAATATAGCATTAGAATTAGTAGGAGAATTTCCAGAAAATTACAACTTACATAGAAAACATATCAATTTAAACAAGGGCAACGAATACAATTCAACTATCACCTTTCTTGATTACAACTTTAGTTCTCGTTATATGTTCATATGTTATGAACCACTTCCTTCATGACTACTAGAAACAAATTTAACTATACCTTTAAATTGGTTGTTAGCGAAATGTGTGCGCACTACGAAGACTACAAAATGGGGGTAAAAGTTAGTGCACTGCTAACACCAATAAACCTAAGACAAAAAAACGAAAAACATATAAATTAACTTTAAATTGCAAAATTACTTAGAACTTATTCTTATTTTATTTGTTTAATTGAGTATACGATTATCATATCCAACATATCCTTTTGATGTTACTATAATGTTCTATAGTTGAATAACTTTGCCATCCTCGTGAATGCCAACTTTGTCTGGATTAGAGATTGACATCAACACCTCAAGAGGACGGTTTATCATGCTAAAGAGTTTGCTGTTGACTGCAAAATCTAGTCCTTATAAGGAGGCATTCAAACTAAGTTAGATAATCTATTACATTATTACTTGGGTCTGCAGGGATTCCCTGCAATACTAGAAAAGTGTTAGAACTTCTAACACTTTCTTTTGATCAAAGCAATAATTGTGAATCTGTGATCGAGAAGCAAAGCAAGATTGAATTATTAGTAGTAGAGACTACATCATAAGCTTGGATTGAGAAAGGAAGTATTGGAGATTTACATTGGTTTAATCGGAGAATATCCCCACCAGCTATTCTCCTACTAGAATGACACTCACAAGTCAATGCCCAGAAGACAATTTACATTATCCAAGAGCTCGATCAACATGCAAGAAGGCTTCTAAAGGTATCACCGTTTGACATCATTATAAAGTCAATATTGCTCCAGTACAAGTTGCAGTGTTTTTTGACATCCTTCATCAACAACGAGCATTACAGTTTGCGTAAAAATCAGCTTGATTATCAACGTCCAAGATCCCAGTGAAAGGTTTCATCTTACAGAACTTACAATACAAATTTACGAGCTTCTGATCTGCACTCTATCTAATCCAAACCTTTTCTATTTGAAATTTCAAAACATCTTCCAATCTTGTGCTCCAAATATATACTAATAATGACAACCTAAAGGTCGGTTAGCATCGAAGTTCAAACTTGTCTAAAACCAACAAGCACTTCAGAAAAATTCCTTAAACTCCAAAACCACCTTCCAATGTTATGATCCAACCATAAACTAAACAGAACCACAAGGTCCGAACTATTACAATCAATCAAACTATACAAGAACAAAGCGATCAGAGGTCAATAAATAATAGAATTGGAAACAATACCTGATGTTGGTGAGACCAGAACTGCCGCAGAAAGTGCATGAAAACGGCGCGGGGGTGTCGCGATACATGGTCTGCTGCAGAGGGATCCCCTTGGGATCGCCGTAGACGGCATTCGGCGGAATCATTCCCGCCTGGTGAGGGCTAGGTCCGACGTAATACGCCTCCGGATGGCCGTACTGCGGCGGCGCAGCCGCATACGGGTAAGCGTACGGCACGCCAACCGCCGGCTCATCCCCCGCCGGGACCGATGGGATCGCATCTCCCTTCGTCGCCATTGATCTGCTTTGTCGTGATCGTTGAATCTTTGATGCCTCAGCTTCGGTGGGTGGGGAGTAGTCGGGAAGATTATATACGAAGTCTACGAGGAAAACTTTTAAAAGCGCGTTGTATTGTGGTCGGGGGAAGTTTCCTCTCTGCCTTCGTTTCACCCCCATTTTTGGGATTTTACAAAACAAGACACCTAACTTCAATAATTGATTTTCTAAAAGTCCGTAATTAGTTTTTGCGGCATGTCATTAAAAAAATATTCTTTCTAAAGAATTTGTTGAACTTTCAAAATCGTTTTCTTCTAGAGAATATCTCCAAAAATTATTATAAATACATCAAAATACTCATATTATTGGAAAAAATAAAACGCTTCCTAACATTTTGTTTCAGAATTCTTCGCATCTTCGAGGATAACGTAATCCTTGATAAATCTATGCAAGTCCACTCAAAGTCGTTCCTATTTTCCTGTTATGTTTTTTCCTTATTAACTCATCTAATTTATCGTTTCGACCCAATTCTAGTTCCTATTACCTCAAATTTTGTCACAATTTAACCATATCATAATGTTTATAACACCTCAAAATACTTCCATAATTCTTATACATGTATTAGATTATTTTATAGTTGTTGAAGACGTTTTAGAATGTTTGTATCATACTTTAAAAAAAAAACATTTTAGAGCATCATATCATGCTTTGGAAAGCTTTAGGGTATTTTGAAACATGACAAAAATTCTAATGTGTTCTAACCATATAAAATAATTATGTAAATATATTGAGACATATACAACAATTATTTAGGTTTTTCTAAGGTCGAGGTGTTGTAGTGAACGAACGAGAACTTGGTCGGAATGATGAATTGGATTAGCGAGTGTGACATATATAACCGAGAAGAGAGAGCAACTTTGAATATCTTTGGATACGCATCGATATTCTCATGGGTAAGGTCTTGTCCGAGATTCGGAATGTTAAGAATCATAAAAAAGGTGTTAGAAAATACAATTGAGTAATTTATAATTAATATGAGAGTGTTTTAATACATTTTAAGAATTTTGAAGGTGCTCAGAAATGCTACAAACATTAACATTTTAGAAAAAAAAGGTGTCATGTGAGGTAGCATTTTTGCCTTTTCAAATGCATAAGGGTCTACTTTGGCCAAAAATGATTAAGAGAGTCTAATTTGGCCATAATTGATTTTAGGAGATCCTATTCAACAAAATGTCTCAGTTTTCAAAAATACGTATTTGTTTGACCTAAAACTTCTAGTAACTTAGAAAAGCCTAAGATTCTATTTGATTATATATATATCCGACAAAAGTCCAGTTTTCAAAAATATAGTTACGGGAATGCTCCGTCAAAAGGTAGTCGCACTAACAAGCATTCATGTATCGTTTACTAAAATTAACAATATCTAATGGTTACGGGACGCTTCGTCATCACCAAGTCCCGCTAACTCAAATGCCCAACGGCTTATACATAATATACACATGGCGACCTACACTATGGCGTCCCATGGTCTCCGTCCCTCATGCATGCAGTTGCAAGAGATGCCAAAGGGTGCCTAACACTGGATCACTCACTACTTTGGCATAAAATTCCAGTGCCCATCATTACCATTCAATACAGTGCATAGCATCAGTAATTACACATTATTATGACGCAATAGTCAACCCTACAGGAAACATAGCGAGCACTTATATATAACTATACACAAATGTTTTAGTTAAATTATTTCTACGATGTATAGTAGATAGACATATTTTTTGGTGTAACGGTTACACCACGTCACTCTATATAACTTGCTCAAAAAAGTCTATTTAGAAGTAATTTTTGAAAAAACAAATTCAACAACAAAGTTGTAGATTTTGACGAAATTTATAACTTTCATGTTCAAAGTTTTTCCAAAATATATTTCTAAAAATATGTTTTGGGCTCTAAAATTTAACAGATTTGAAGCAGATTTAAAAACTGTTTTAAAATCTGTTAAACTTATTAAACTTTGGAGCCCTAAAACACTTATTTGGAAACATTTTTTGAAAAAAATTTGGACATAAATGTTGTAAATCTCATTAAAATCTACAAGTTTCATTTAACAAGTTTTTTTTCAAAAAATAATTATAAAATTTGTTTTATTATTTAAACATGAAGGAGATATATACTGACGTGGTTTAAATACTTCATTGTAGAATTTTGCTAGTAGTTATACTATAATTATATATTTTTATTAATTACACAGTTATGCATATTCGCGATCAAGTGTCAGAAATGAGTGGGTTGATGTTCTTTTATGAGCTATTATAGTGAAATCTGTTGAAATAGATATAGAATTTGATTATGAAGCATATTAAACTGATATAATATGTCTCTCTCTCTCTCTCTCTCTCTCTCTCTCTCTCTCTCTCTCTCTCTCTCTCTCTCCACCCAACCCCCTTTGATGTACATATTGTTGGTGATATAAAGGCCAAGGCTAAAGAAAAAGCCAATGAAGCAACGTGGAAGAAGCAACTACAAAAGTAATATTTGAAAAACAAGAAAGATAAAAAGCCAACCATCGAAGCCAATTTGTAGGTCGGATATCTTTTATCGTTGTCAGATCCAGGGGCGGATTCATATATGTATCCAAGGAGAAGCAGGGATCCTTTTGAATTTTGCAAAAACTGCTATATAGTATCTTATATATAACGCATAAAATAACTTGTTATATGAAGCTTTACTTAGCTTAGTAGTTAGGATTCTGATTTTATACAAGAGAGTCGCGGGTTCCCACGTGTAGCAAGTCGAGGTATGTCATTAAACTATATAGAAGACGTGTATGTTTATGCTATATTATATATAAAAAACATATATTTTCATATTTTTATATATAAAAAACGTCTATGGATCCTGTCTTGTGGAATCCATAACCCTACAAAGTTAGGTTATCAAATGTTACTAAGTTAGTTAAAAATAATGACTAAATAGTATTAGATTGACTCGTTTTAATTTTCTGTTTTATAATCTAAATATTTTTTTGTTAATTTTTTTTAATTTTCTGTTTTTATTTTTTAACCATACATTATACATTGAGCATTTCCTTCCAAATGATGGCATAGTGGCCGTGTCTTTAGATTCGGATGCTCTAAATCAAATTCCATACAAATAATTAGCCCTTTCTTCATACAAAAATACTATTGGTCCAATAAAACAGTCTGAATGGCATTTTTCCGCGCCTTGGATTGGTAGAATCGTAGATTTACCGATCCTGAGGTGTGAAAAAATATAAATCGGACTATTTTTTGGGTTAAATATTCCTGCCCAATAGTAATGCTCTTTTTCATAACTATTTATACTTTTTTTTTCTTGTTGTTCATACTTTGTGTATTTATATATGTTAAATTTCAAGTTCCAGTGGATTTATTATTATTATTTTTATTTTTTTGATGTTTATATATAGTGGCCAGTGGACGTGTCTTCATTTATGTTTGTTTTTGGTAAAAATGGCATATCAAACACTTATTTCAGGAGTTGTATAAATCAGTTCATAAAAATAAAAAATACGTTGATATGACTGCGCACTCGTATTGTCATATCAGTATATTTTTTTATTTTTAAAACCAATTTATAAAATTAAAAAAAAAAAGAAAAGAAAGCTGATATGTAACTATCCTTGCTTTTTTGTTAACATTTGTATTTTTTCTTGATGTAAAAGGGACATGTCTTCTCTAGAAAAGGTACAAATAAGTTCTCGGAACATGAAAACCAAATAAACAATCAAATAATCAATCCTCCGTTTATGAACATTTGCTGCCTGACGCTTTTATGTGGAACCTTAGAAATTATAACCGTCCGATTTTAGTAAATTAAATCTATCCGTCCACTGAATAGTATTAGGATTTTTCGATGGAGAGGATCCGCGCCCCTTAAGAATGAACTCTGCATAGTATTTGTGCGTGTGTGGGAGACTTAAACTGGGATGTAATTGATTGATGTGATGAACTGTGTAGAAAGTGGCAAATGTCAAATCAGCCTCCTCTTTTTCGGGATCGGCTGAATCAGCCCCTGAAAATATATTTTCAGGGACTGATTTTATACCAAATTAGTCCCTGAAAACGCGTTTTCAGAGACTGATTTTTTTGAAAACGCATTTTCAGAGATTGATTTGATCGAAATTAAAAAAGGGGAACTGATTTGATATTTGCCCAACAATCAGATTACGTTTTGCTGAAAAAACGGTCACTCAGACAGCAGTCTCACCTACCCTAATAATACTGTAATCCTAAAAATCTTCATTTCAAAATATTTTCTGATAAAAATATTAAATATCTTAATTTTAGCGCTCCACGGTGGATCGGCAACTAACTTTATGCTCCGTGGTGAATTGTCTTAATTTTTTATGATAGCGCCAAAATATGTGTCTCGCCGTGTCTTAATTTCTCATGATACCCTCTTACATGCTCGAGCTCCGTGCGGGAGCAATAACGAAAGGAATATTTGCATATCAGTTCTTCTAAATTTCGAACTTAACAAATCAGCTCCTGAAAATGTATTTCTAGGAACTGATTTATTTTTTCAGGGGCCGATTTGTTCGGCCTCCGAAATAGGAGAGCTGATATGCAATTTATCGATGACGAAACTTGATTGTAGACCACAGCCACGTGTCATCATCATTAGTTGCTAATTCTGATTTATAGGGGTAAGCCATCAATGAACTGTGTCTGTCTGGTTGAGCCATCATTAGTTTCCACTCGCTAAGGCTGCCGTTTGGTCGGGGTTGGCGACTACTGCCTCGCAGGCTTCGCTGTATGCTCTGCTCTGTTACACACTTGATTCTTTTGGATTCTATTCTTGGCACCTATTATCTGGGGCTTTCTACTCTTAGCCCTAAGGCATAATATAGTAATATATATACTATATATATAATTACTATATATATATATATTCAAATTTGATAAGCTGAATATTTTTAGGTCGTTGATATTTTTTATCTTAATGGCTAAGACTTCTAATATTTTTACACTTAAACGGCATGGCAAGTCGTTATTTCATTAAATTGTAAAATTAAATCTCAGCTGTTAGATCAAGTAGTATCAACGACTAAATGTTCAAATGTATCAACACTACTTTCAAGTTAAGCTGAAAATATAGTATATAATATATCATATATTATATATATATATATCATATATAAAAGTCGGAATTAGTATTTTCAAAATTACAGCTGACGTAAAGCATGCTTCATACAGCAGGTGAAGCTTACTCGTCAGTCAAACACCTAATTGTGTAATAGCAAGAGTAAATGTTAATTATAACATAGAACAGTCAGCATCTCGGAGTACAAACCAGAAATAAGCAAACTTAATCCCAACGCTGATACCCAAATTAAGCTACTTTTGTACTATAGTTCAATTTTCCAACAAGAAATACTTGTCTGCGAAGTAAAATACTTGTCTGCGAAGTACGGATAAATCCAAATTTTACTATGTTAATGTAGTGTCCAACAAGGATACACTAGGGACACAGTTAGATATCCAAGACACGTCAGAAAAACATATGAAAAAAAAATTATATATTAGACACATCAAAGGAGAATCGCCACGTGTATCCGTATTTATATATATATATATATATATATATATATATATATATAGTCTCAGACATCTCTCAGGTCAAAATTTGACCATCTGAGCTGAATGTCACTAGCGATTTTCGTAAATCTCTAAACACGAATGTAATTTTAACCATCGTATCGTAGCGATTTGACGGTAAAAACTCTACGTAAAAAAAGCTACTCTCATGTCCACCTAAAAGTAGCTCCTCTCTCTCTCTCTCTCTCTCTCTCTCTCTCTCTCTCTCTCTCTCTCTCTATATATATATATATATATATAAAGAAAACTAATTTTTTTTTAAAAAAATAAAATACTATATATTACTAGTAATATATAACAGTACGTAGTATAATATAACTATTTATTGAAATACTATATTTTTTATTTTTATTGAAACGCTCTTGCTAGTAAATTTATCTAAAAAATATCACATATTATATTATAATAAACTTTATTATTAAATAGTATTAATTTTTAGATACTTAAATATTTAATATAAATTATTTTCTAACTATTTATATTTTTTATATCGTGTTTCTTTTAGTTTTAAAAATTACCATATCCATGCCTTATTTCGTTACATTGGTTTCTGATTATGGAATAATATCCTTCCAGTTTGAAGTTTGCTGCTCTGATAATACATCTGATCGGCCCAAGCAATAGACTATTAATACTAGAAACTAGAAAAATGCCATCTTTCTAAATCTCAAACAAGATGATCCAAGCATCCTAAGAAACAAACAGAAGATTCAACATGGCGAAATGGAATGGATCGAAAGGAGGGACAATTGGCCGGAACAATTTATACATACTTGATACATAAAGAGATACAGAAAGCTCCGACGGATGACCATGCCAAGTTAGAATGCCGCAAACAGGCAATGACCTGCAAAAAAAAGACAAAACATCAATTAGAGCGTATTCCAAACATCGTAGAGTTCGACTCACTCGGAAATCGACATAGAATCCTTAAAGAAAAGTTGAACTATCGCATACTCGGCAAAAGATATATGTAAAGAAAAAAAAAATTCTGTAATCCTGAGAATCGCCAAAAAAATGATATATATAAAGAAACAGATGAAGAGGAGTGAAATTAATGAATCCAAAAGAAAGGGAAATTGATTCAACAAGAGCAGCACTATATTGGAGCAAAAAATAAAAAATAAAGCAACAAAAAACCAAGTTGTGCTAAAAGAGGAGAGGAGCACTTTCTTAATGGAAGACTACGCGAACTAAACATGGATCCTTATATGCCGCTATACTATTATGAATTATATCTTCCTCCAGTCCAGAAAAAAAAAAAGATCATTCTTTTATGATTTCTGCTAATAATTAGATTTATTTGAAATAAAGAAAAAACTGTACTAGAAAGAGAATACATCCAACAAAGCACTAGTTGACTACTTCAATTTCTCAACCAACAGAAAAGAGGTATATATCATCATGTCAGGGTGTTCATTTCAACTTTTACATAACAACAAAAATTCTAAAACAGCTTCCACACGATAACATAATACATTTTACCAGTTAAACAAACAAAATCTGATAAAAAAGAGAGGATGGTCCACTCAGTAGGAATCCATCTGATCAGCTTAGCTGATTACAACATGGTGAGTCTTATCGATTATCAGAGCAGCAACCTCAATCCAAAACCTTAAGGAAAATGCTGCAGCGCCCGATTGTTCCGCCAGAAAACCCGCTCGAACACGTATTTTAAGAAAAACGCGTTCGAACAGGTCTTCGAGTAAAGCGTTTGGATGCTATAACACTACTCATACTTTAATGCAGAAAAAGGTATGATTTGCTAACTCAAAAGTATATAAGATTAACTTCATCAAAAAAAAAGTAATATAATATCCCAAAATATATGACAATTCTCAGTACCAATCTACCAAGTGAAACAAACAAAAGAAAACACCTGCTAACAACTTCCCATCTCATCAAATTTCAATAATAAGCTGAGGAAGGTGATTCAAGTTTTCAAAGGGTGTAGACACTCGCCGGTTATACCCGTAATCTGTTCAGAAGTTAAATGGCCAAAAATGAATTGGGCAAATATCCTATGAAACTCTCAAACAGATGAGTTATCAGTTTAATCCTTCAACTGTTTCCTTCATTTGTCAGCCATTAGTTACTCACGGAAAATCAAATGGCAATCCTTTGAAAATAAAATTGGATAAAAGTACTCAAAATCACCAGAATATGGATTTAAAATGCCCAAATTCTAAAACATATCAGGATATCAGCTATCATAATTTGTATGCATCGCAACTCGATTAAGACCATATCAAAACACCTCTCACTACTCTACCTAGACCATTAGTTCATCAAGGACATTGCCATCTGGATGAAATGGAATGAAACCTAAACTTAACATTAAACATCAGCACAACCGTCATTTCATATATATATATATATATATATAGTAAACAAGATTGACTTGATCATTCCACAACAAAAAGATCCCAACTTCCTCCTTAATCCTAACCAGCCATCGACGAATGGCTAGCAGCATCCAAAGGATCGAACCGTGATACTAACCTCTTGCTAAGGCCAAAACAAGCCACAATAACAATACTTCGGGCATTCTACTCTATAACATCAGCATCATCGTCATCCTCGTCATCAGCGGCTTCAACGTCATTGACAAGGTACGCACCCGGCGGAGGGGGCGGCTTTCGCCGCGTCCTCGACGGAAGGATGTTCTCCAAATCCACCTCCGCCAAAGGGTCGTCTTCGAAATCGCTCTCACCTCCCCCGTCCCCATCTCCGCCAACGTCACTGCTGACATCATCGCTGTCATCGTCGCTTTCGTCATTACCATCTTCGTCCTCCTCTTCGACGATCATCTTTCCCTTGGCCTTCGCTCTCTCCCTCGCCAACGCCTCTACGTCCGGTTCAATTTCCTGTGTTGCTTCCGATCTGACATGTGGTTCAGGTCCAGCGATCAGTTCGACTTTCGGTTCGGCGCCATTTGAGGCGGCCAGGGTTGGCTCAGGAATAGGGGAGTTGGGTTTGGGGAACTTGGAGGGCAGCGGAGACGGCTCGTCGTGCTCGGCACAATCGAGGTCGTTGTTGTGCTTGCGCTTCGTTGCTATCTGAAAGGGATCCACTTCTACGGCTTCCGCCATTGACGAGGCGTGACGAACTAGGGTTTGCTGGGGGAGAAGAAAGAAGAGAGATTTTAGATATGTGTTAGGGGTTTGAGGTGTTGGAGCGGAGATTCATGTTGACTGCTGATGGACTGCGAATCCCGAGGCACCTGGTCGATGGATTTGGTTGGGCTGGGTTGGGCCAGGGTTTTAAAAATGGGATAATGATCAATCAGCACCTACCGGAAATTCTCTACCGATTCAGCCCCTGGTTTACTGTTTATGCACCTCTCCGTAAAATGTGCATTTCCGTTTTGACCATTGTATTAGTATTTTCTTGAAAAACTTTTAACATGAAAAGTTTTTGTAAATTTTGACGAAGATCTACAACTTTCATTGTTGAAAAGTTTTTCCAAAAATATTTCTAAATATGTGTTTGAAGTTCCAAAGCTTTAACGGATTTTGACGTGACATTCAGAAACCCGTAAACTTCCGACCTCCAAAATATATATTTAGAAATATTTTTTAAAAAAAAATTTTCACATGAAGTTGTAGATCTTCGTCAAAAAACTACAATTCTGTTGATAATTTTTTCCAAAAAAATAGACCAAAAACCGAAAGTTGTTGGGTCTTTCGTTTTTGAGTTCCCTTGCGGATCGGATAGCAGGGGCTGAATTTTTGTATCGGCAGGCCCTGCCAGGGGCCTGCCGATCATTTGCCCCTTTAAAAATTCTTGGTGAAATAATTGTTGTTAGCTTAGCAACTCGGAGATTCTTGGTGAAATAATTGTTGATTCCAATCAATTACTTTGGCTGTAGTGAGCCTACCAAATTTAGGATACTTAAGTCCAAATTCATATATTTGTCACCTAGAATTTCTTCTGCATAAATAATTTCTAGTAACTTATGAAGAAATTAAGATCTGGAACACCATGGTTTTTATTTTGCGGCTTTTCTATGAGTATCACATCCCACAGAGGGTGAAAGTAATCTCGTTCGGAGATATAGTAATTTTGGTAATTCTTTTCATAACAAGTGGTTACTAACTCAAATAGGCGGCATTTTGTAGATATCCTTCAACTACTGAATTCAACTTTAATAATTAACTGAGCCAATAATTATTGCTATTATAGTTTCTAAACACGCTCAGAACTATTGATCATGTAATAAGGGGATAAGATAATTTGTTAACAAATCACGCATAAATTTGTTCATAGTGCTAGTCGTTAACCTTACTCACAGAATAATAACATTTTCTTGTTGATTAAATTATTAAACATTCAAAATTTACTAATTGAAGAAGCAAGATTTTAAATGTCGTTTCGTGCCGTGTTTCGATAAGTTCCAAACTCAAGACGTGCCCAACCGTGATGAAAATCCGATTTTATCATTTTAAAAATAAATTAAAAAATAAAAGAAAATTAGGGCACACAATAATTTACAAAATGTTCCACACACAATTTATAATCATTTATAAATTGAATGTACTAACTTCAATAACTACTACATAAAGTGCCTACGTGGCTGATAGAAATGATCTATGAACCCGTCAGCTGTTAAGTCTACTCCATGAGTTATGTGGACGTAGTACACCCTGTATTCCCAAATATAAATGAGGTGGTACTTCCTTATGTATTTATCGTAATAATGTCGGCTATGATAAGAGGAGCTGTCAGCTTAGGACTCCATCACGTATTGTGTTTGAGAGGAAATGGGCGGCTGCATGATCCACACACTATAACCAGATAGATCGGATTTATCTGTAGACCAATTTTTATATGTTGGCTCTTATTGACACCTCACTTTGTCAGGCTCGCTAAACTCGTGCACAACGTCGATCCAAATACATTGCTCAGCTCATTTAAGCTCGACCAAGTCTTATTTGGGTTCAATTAAGCTAAATAGGCGATAAAATCGAATTAGACTTAATTGGATTCGTTGGACCCATTTAGTTTAATTTGATCCAATTAAAATATAAAATCTGATTCGTTTTGTATTATTAACGCTTTATACTTGAAGATCAGATAAGAAACGGGCAATTTGAGACATTACAGGTCACGTGCAAATAAATCGTAATTTTCGGAACCAAAATTTATGCACGAGGGTCTGGATTTGACAAATTTTATAATGGTGGTCCCAAGATCGCAAATTCTTTTGAAGGCCGATTTTGCAATTTCGGAAAGAAGTGGATTTTTTGCGTAATACATAAAAACTTGAATATGTCGGCGGAGGAAGCGCGAGCGCCACACGATCACGCGATCGTGCGTTCGCGGTCGCCGACCGCTCGCCTCCCCGCGAATCGTCGCGCACATCCGCGTAGCGATGCCGCCGTATCGCCTTCGTCAACCATTGCCGCTTCGGCTTGCAGCGCAAGGCGTATAAAAGCCGCCAGAAGAGCTCGATTTGAGGGGGGAGCTCGGAAGAGGAAATAGAGGCTTGCCGAGCTCAAGGAACCACGGGGAAGGAATCATCTACCTCCAGAGACACTGTCAAGGTGATCGAAAAAGCTTTGCGGAGCTTGCCGACCACTCGCCGGAGATAACGTCAATTTGGGCCGACCACTTGCAACCTCACATAAGTTCTCGAAAACTCGTTTTTTAAAATCTTCTCATGACCCTCATTACGTTCCACTGCCGTGGCTTCACCAGCGGTGGGAAATTAAAACACAATTTTTAAGTCGAAGGATCACATCCCAATAACTCGCGGGAGACGTATCAAAATCCAATTCAGACAGCACCATCATGTTCGGGACCGTCGAAAACCCTCGGGTAAGCTCCGGGCGGCGAAAATCCAGCGCTGTCGCCGGTGGCGATTTCGCCGCCAGGTGTATGGGAACGTAGCCGCGGTTGGGAAGGTAGACGATGCATGAATTTTTCCGGAGCTCAGGGTTCGCCCGCGTCCAGATGCAACCGAGACCAAGTCGATCGGGCTCGCGTCCTGTTTGCGCGCCTTTTAATTGACTCGGTCAGGGGACCAAGCCAGCTTTCGCTCGCGGGACCGAGCCAGTGTCCAATCTGACCGAGCCACTTTCAAAACCGACCGAGCCAAAATCAATTCATACCGACCCCAATTGACTAAAAAACTGAGGCCAAATCACATTTGATCGAGCCACTTTCAATTTTGACCGAGCCAATTTGCTACGAATTGAGTCTTTTAGGTCCCAAATAATCAATTTTGGAATTAAATTTAAATTTTTATTATTTTTATTAAGTTTTAAGCCAAAAAATAAAAGATTTAAAAGGGTTTGAAGTTTAATAAAGTTGAGGTTAGAGTGAGGCGGTTTAACCGATCTTTACACCTCAACTAATTATTTTTAAAATTCTAAATATTTTCAAGAATAAACAATTTCAAGCTTAATAAAGATTAAGGTTAGAGTGAGACGGTTTAACCGATCTCTACACCTCAACTAAATATTTTTTAAAATCTAAATATCTTTTTAAAGAGTTTTTCAAAATCGAGGCTAGAGGAGGCGGTTTTAACCGATCTTTACACCTTAACTAAAATTTTTCTAAAAGCTAAAATATTGCAAGGTGTTTAACTAAGCTCTGAGATTAAAGAGAGGTGGTTTATCTGAATTTTACATCTCTAAATATCTTTAGATATCCGAATTTTACATCTCTATCTTTATCCGAATTTTATATTTCTAAATATCTTAAAACTGGACGATAAAGAGGAAATGAAAAAGCGTTGAGCCCAATTAAAAGATAATATTTTCACAAACATAAGTCATAAAATAGGACGCGATATATGAATAAGATTTTTAAGTTTTACGGTAGTATTATTAAAGTCAGGATGAGACAGTTTAACTGATTCTTGCACTTTAGTAATGTTTTATAACTTTTTTAATAGAAATATAGAAGGGATCTTACTTTAAATAAGTTTAAATCACTTAGTTAAGTGTACCCTATTCGGAGGGGCGTTGTGGGGGTGTCATGTCTTCCCCATACGTAACCGACGACGAACCCAAAAAAGTCTCTAACGTGGCTTATCCCGATTTTCTAATTTTTCATAAAAATTAGGTGGCGACTCCAAATCTTTTGCCCCAATCCGGAGGAAGGTCATCAACAGCTCTGGATATGGATATGTGCACATAAGAAGGCTAAGTTGGTAATAGATGATCGGATGCACGGTACTCATGTGATGGAGGCACTTCGTACATATTGGACCATCGACTATATGGTTGATTTGGTATATCTGGTTGACAAACGGGATGGCTCTCACTTGGAGGTGCACTTGTTGCGTCTTCAACAGGTTGGCTATAGCTTCTATAGTCAATATGAGACTATATTTGAAGAGCGACCGAAAGCGTTCAATCCTGCTTTAAACTTTACCATCCGAACTGCAAGGCTGACGATTTGCTTGATGAAACAGATGCCGATCTTGATAAACCAGCAAATGACTCTATAGGTTCAGATGTTCTAAGAGCGTATTTCTTGAGTGATCTATTGGAGACTGGCATTTCTCCAATATCACTATCTGCAGGTTCCATGAATGGAAAAAATGTGTCCCCGTGCCCCTCATGTGCATCAAGAGCGTGTCCGCCTTTACCGCCGTTGAAGTCACCGCTTTCTGAAGAACTTGGTGTATTATAGCTGTTACTTGTTGCTATTGTGGCGACGACGAGACTGCTGCAAAGATCCTCCTAAGTTGTCATCACCTCTCGGTTGCCTACCTTGATGCATGGGAGCGAACTCTCTCTAAGCAAATTAATAGGATCCAAACTCTAGCTTCTGATAAGTCTAATTTTTATATACAAATTTAGCATGAATTATAACTAATTTTATTATTATGTGGTTGATATCAGGGGAAAAATATTAATTGGAGCTGAATATGTATTGAAGTGCAAATATAACACCCAAAATACAGTAAGCAAGCCGGCTGGATTCGGTTTGTGATTAAAAGGGAGATTAATGGCTAGGATTGGAGGAGCTGAAAATTAAACCTTATGGTATGTATTGGACGGCTGGATGAAAGAAGCACTTAAAGACAATTAATGGCTTAGATTTGGAGGCAGCCATTAATAACATTGTACAGCTAAGATCAACTCATAATATAATGGATGGCTTGGATTAGATGGAAGGGAATTACAAGCAAAAACAAAGTTCGGCTGGAGGGTTTTTGGGGGGGTTGGATCTTTTCACGGGAGCGATTAACAACATTGAAACGGCTGGAAGTAATTTTTTTCTAGAGGGGAATTTTCTGAGATTTTGGGAGAAACGGAGGACGGCGGCAAGAAGATAGGACAACAGCAAGGAGAGAAGGTGCAGCGAAAATTTGGAGCGGGGTTGCAACCGATACTCGGAGACGAGGCGGCAAACGCATCTTCTCTATCAAGTTTACGGTTCATCTTATTATTTAATGTCGTATTTTCTTTATAGAATTATCATGAACTAAATTTATTTTAGGGATTTGATATAACCATATGTTAAAGGATTGATCATTGTTGTTGGTTGATTATTTTAAATGTGTTATCTATCATTGTGTGTATCTAATCTATGGCTTGTGATTTTGCTATGTGGTTAATAGTGAAATTGTGAGTTTTAGGTTTCTAGCAACTCGAGAGAGAAGTTAGGACTTGTTCTTGGATTAGATTGAATTATTGCATAAATAAAAACAGAGATGTGGAGTTTGTGTGATTATTCTGTTGAATTCGTATATCTTAATGCAGTTGTTAGTGATTTCTTTGTATAGAGATATAGGAGAAATTGTTAACAATTAGGTAATTGCGATTTCGAGAGAAAAGTAATTACACTTTATCTTAATTAATTTTCATAGAGAGATCTAGGAAATTAGTTAGGAGGGATTGTTAGATTACAACTCGAGAGAGAAGTAGTCATTAACGAATTCACATACAATTTGGATAACTTATATTTTGGCGATACCAATAGCATTGATATGATTTCCTTGCATTGTGGTAAAATCAAAATCCCGTCTTTTAATTGATTGAGTCACCGTAAATTCCAGATTTTACTTACTAGCTTTAATTTAAAGATAAAACGACATTCACATTCGACCGCTTAAATAATTATAAGGTTATACAAAGCTCGGTACTTAGCGCGGCAATCCTCGAGGGACGATATTTTTAATTCATAACTCTTTATTACTTGTGCGACCCGTACACTTGCGGTACACGTTTTACGCGCATCAGCTTCCTCCGCCTCGACCCACCCTCTTATCGGGCCATCTTCCTCATCCATTCCTCCATAAAATGTTGGGACAAAATCCAAGTCAGAGTATTACAGCTGCTTACTCATGTGCTTTAATTGCAACCTCATATTGTACGAAATATATACCAACTTATTAAAAGTTCTAGCAGAAGGCGATTTCGAGATTTGGTATGGATAAGGGCAAATGTAGTCCAGTTTTTCTCACAGCCGCTGGAGGACATCGCCTACGAAAGCACTGTAACAGCAATCTTCCTTAAATGTGGAGCAAACGTCCCAAATTGTAATCACCACTCAGCTGCATAATTTAAAGTATACATATATATATATATATATATTATATATATATATTATATATATTATTATATATGTGTGTGTGTGTGTGTGTGTGTGTGTGTGTTATAAAGTATAAACTAAGATAACTTTTATAACAAGACATATAACTACTAACAAAAAAAAAAAAAATCTTACAGGGATGCATCTCTATTTCAACGTTATTGCTGTATACTCTCCAAACGAGCCTTCTTGATATATGAATAATTTACCCTACAATAATAAGTAACCAAATTAATACGCATTAAAATCTTATACTAATAAGCAAAATGTAATCTCGTACCTCTTCGATGGCTTTTGACTTTGCTATTTCATCTGGTTCTAGGTGGATGATGACATTGCATAATGCATTGATAACATTATTGCCGATTCCTAATAAGTGCCGGTACTGAAAACGAGGGTTAAGATAATAACCTGCAAGATGGATGTTCTAACTTGTTTGATTATCCCAACTTGTTTCAATTATATTACAATAGTTCCAGAACCTCTTCTCATTATTTTTTTGAATCTATACCCTCACATTATGAATAAGATGGTATACAAATACATTCACATTGTCCAGAACTGCCTATTGAATATGATACCTTCAACTTTTCTCCCTTCACTCATTGTTCGATATCTAGAATCAAATCACCACTCTTCAGTAAATAAAGCTTTTAACCCGACCTTTTTTTTTTTTCCTTTATACTATTAAAAGAAATAAAATTTGTTGCAAATCGAGTGATTCTGGGTCTAAGTAGATTATCTCTGATCTGCTCTCTCATCTGCGCAAGAAGTGGCCCATGATTATAGATAAACTCGGTGATAGTCTGACCCTTTCGAACGAGCTTATGTACATGCAGGAGTCTTTTAATATTGACCATCATCTAATCAATAAAGTGAGCAACACATGGTGCGCAGTGCAGATTTGGATAGTCCTCTATTAGAGACAACCCTGCAAGTATGTAATTTGACCCATTATCAGTTATAATTTGCACCACGTTCTTGACGCCAACTTCATTAATGACTTTCTCCATCTTTCCTTTCAGATAATGATGGCCTTATGTATCTTTCGAAGCATTTATAGATTCATAGAACACCGTCTACCCATCGCAGCTTAGCAAGAAATTGACAATCTTGAGTCTTGTCAGCCCCGTCCAACCATCATACATGATTGTAATGCCACATTCTTCCCGTTGCGTTTTTAGTTGGTTGACGTAATTGTTTAGCTCCTTGACATTCTCATCCAATAGAGATCTAGCAAGCTCATATGAATTAGGAGGTTGAATTCCTGGTCCCGCATGTGCTACGACAATCACATTACTATAATATGGACTTGTTGCAGCATTCTTCTTATATGGTTGAAGTGAAAAAATTTTCCAATTGTCTTTGTTAGTTTGGACTTTTTTAAACCTTTCCTAATATTATCAATTCTGGACTACCTAAGCCTCAGAAGTATGTGGGTCAATTAATTGAGTATTTGGTGTCCGCCGCGTGGAGGTTGATCTACCAAAAAGAGACGATAAAACAACTTTGGTACTCCCTCGTTGGCTACCAGAACCAAAAGAGCTGCCACGAGCATGAGAAGAGCTTTGTGCGAAGTCTTCTCTTCGCATAATATTTTTTTTGTTGCATATATTCGAACTCTCTTAAACTTTCAGCTTGGGCACGCCTTAGCTCCTCCCCCTTCTGGTGGAATTCTTGGATCGCGTTGGTTAAAATCGTTGTCTTCCTCATCATTTGGGCAACCCCTCCTCAGCGGCGCAACCTACCTATGAAACCACGCGATCTATATAATCACGATGTTTTTTCACGTGTTACTTTTGCATTTTTCGAAGAACGCAAATGTGTCTTCATAGTATCGCGAATTTTAGAAGCTCATTTATCACATTGCTTGACATCCGAATACCCTCCGGATAAATGTTACTTCTGATGAGAAATTCCACCTCCTTGTCCATATATATTACAATAATTGTATATCTAGTGGTACCTGCTATCTTCTATAGTTTACCGTGTTGTGTTGCCAATCAATATTAATAAGTGGTTGACTTTTTGGTGGCCCCACATAATTGAAAATGTTTATATAAGAAGTAGATGATTTAGAATATATTAAATGAATGACTTGAATTTGAAAATGAAAGCATTCGAAACCGTTTTTATAATATATTTTAAAAACTATTCATTCACGGACAAAAAGTTTTAAATTTCTTAGCTCGTGAAGGGCTGTCATATTGTGCCCTTCACGGGCACAAGTTTGTAGTTAACCAAAAAAAAAATATGAAAGTTGCCTGTGAAGGGCTGTCCCACGGGCCAAAGTCAAAATAAAGAATTTGTGCCTGTGAAGGGCTGATTGGACAGCCCTTTACGGGCAAAACCAAAAAAAAAAAAAAAGAAAAGAAAAAAAAGCGCCCGTGCCCGCGATAGAATGAATTTGATCTCCGTGCTACCCGGCCGTGCCGGTGCTAGATCCTCTCGGATCCGGCATGTTCGAGTGGCATGCAGCGTGCCACCCTAATAAAGTTTAAACCTTGATTTTAAGATAATGAGGCGAAACTATCAATTGCATGAGTCACAAAATAATAACATTAGTCTCTCAATTTGTAAGGCTTTCGGTATAATTCGATTGATAAAACTTTATATCCATATCTCATTTGTTGTTACGTGGGAAGTTCGATATGGTGCTGTATTAATTCTAATTCACAATATATATTATAACCTATCACCTTTATGGCAGTAGTTAAAATTTCATATTCTCCCATAAGCATTGGAGTAAAAGGACAATGCTATTCAGGCCGAACATTCGGTCCGAAAAATAATCCGATTGTATTTCCGTGCTTCCTAGGATATCGATCCCGTTGCGCGCACGAAGTGCAGCTGGCTTTTTTTTTTTGAACTAACCAGTCTGGTTGAATAGTATTTTTCGAGAGTAAATTTGCTCTCAGTATGTTACAAGAGTCCGATTCGAACGCTGGTAGATGTACGCAGGTGTGAGTGCAATCGAGTTACTCAATTAAAAATCCCAAAACTAATTAGGGGCATTAAAACACAAAAATTAATTAGCGGGGTATAAAAATGCAAATCCAAGTTTGTATTTTGCCAAAGTTTAATAATAATCAATTATAAATTATTGGGGCGAAAAAGGACAAGATTGAGCTCAGTGAGACGAAGTCTCCAATGACCCTTTCAAATAAATAATAAATTCCTTGAAAACAACACAAATGATATTTAAACATTTTCCATGCTATGGGTCAAATAACGGCAACAACAAATATCATTCTTATTCCACACCTATTTTCTCTGAAAAATGCTAAAAAAAAAATCCTGGTTTGTTTACTATTTTAATTTTTTATAATTGTTAAATTATACTTCTCCAACTATTTATATTTACACACATCCCAACTTCATACCTATATTGAATGAACAAAGAGTAGCGGATTTACACCAACGGGTTTTATGATCATAATTCATGGTTTAATATTTACGTGGCAAACTTTACTAAAATATTATTTTAAGTAAATTCTGATTATGATAAAATTAAAATCACGTGTTGCGTATTGTATCGGAATAAGAACCATATATGTCTTGATACGTAATATATGATTTCGATTGTCCTGATAAATAGTAGTAGTTTTTTTTTTTTTAAAAAAAATTACGAGAAAAAATTATGTATGTAATTGGTCATTTTGTGCGATTGTCGTAAACTGTAACCCTTCGGCGCTCATTCCGATTCTGTCATCGTATCTTCGTAATTGACTCACGTGCTCTAGTAACGCTCACTTATACATCAGGCTGAAAATTATGCATCGTACATGAGGCTTGAACTATATGTAGACACATCTACTGACTTACACCCCTAGAATTAAAATTTTATGAACGCCGGACTTAAAGCCCATGACCGAGCCGCGTGGGGCTACCAGTGGTTTTTTTTTTTTTTTTTTATAAATGGAGAAATCATATATTTAAATTGCATATCAGCCTCCCTATTTCAGGGGCCGAGCAAATCAGCCTGCGTTTTCAGGGGTTATTATTTTTTTTTTTAAAAGGCAAATCAACCCCTGAAAATACGTTTTCAGGGGTTGATTTGTTAGGTTCGAAACTTAGGGGGGCTGATTATGCAAAATTCCCCCCCTGGATTTAATGGGCATAGGAGATTTTAAGAATTGTTCTCCATTTTAATGAATTTTTTTCTTATGATTATTTAATTTAGAAAATTAAAATATGACAAAAATGTTCAGCAGTGTAAGGGAAAAAAAAACCTTTTGTGCTTTGTTCAAGCAGATTACAATGATTCATTTAATCGATCAATTTCGTCGGCGTGCGTTTTCAAAGGCTGATTTGTTAGATTTGAAAGTTTAGAGGATCTAGATGCAAAAATTCCCTAAGATTAATCATTTAATGGCCGGAGATTTTAAGAATGTCTCCATTTTTAGTGATTTTTTTCTTAATTATAATTTAGAAATTAAAATATGACAAAAATGTTCAGCAGTGTAAGGGAAAAAACAAAAAAAAAAACCTTTTGTGCTTTGTTCAAGCAGATTACAATGATTCATTTAATCGATCAATTTCGTTCTCGGCGGTCAACTTCTCCGCCCTCCATTCTTATACCAAAAGTTCAACGTTCAATTTGTTCATCCTCGTTTTGACGTCAACCAAATCAATTTCAATTCCCAAACCCCCTATAAAAATTCCTCTTTCCCCCAAACTCTCCCTCAATTTTAATCAAAGATCTCTCCTTTCCCCCGGACAAACATCTCTCTTGAAGCTTGATTAAACAAAGCGAACAAGGAGAAGAAGAATAAGAGGAAGAAGAAGAAGAAGGGTGAACAACAATGGTGAGATTACCGTATTTTTCTGCCCTAACAACGCTGTTCAGCTACGGCTTGCTCTTTGCTTTCGGCCATCTCCGCGATTTCTTCCGCCGGATCATCGATTGGTTCAATTCCAACTCCAAGCATCTCCAGGTATGTTTTCGTTCTTACTTGTAGGGCGACGCGTGGGTTCGAATTCAGGACATTTCGCGCAAAGGCTAGAGCTCCTGCTTTTTTTCTTAACTTTTTTTTTTTTTTTTTTTTTTTTTTTTTTTTTTTCAAAGCTAATGAATTTCGTTGCTCAATTAAGTAGACTTGTTTGGAATCTTGCAGGGATATGCGCCAATGTTAGCCTGAGGATTTCTACACCCGCACGCCTCTATTCTCCGCATCCAGGTGTGTCTTTTTTGGTTTTTTTCCCGAACTGAATACGTTCATCTGATGGTCCTTTTAAGTAGCTGTGTAGCTCGTAGAACTTGAATGAAAATTTGTTTTGGAATCAATCACTTTCGTTGTTACTTCTCCTTTAGATTTCTATTACATGTTTGAAAGGACTTGGCATCAAGAAGATTAGAAATAGCAATTCAGTGATGATTAGGAAGGAGTTTACTTTAAAATGAGTAATTTAAGAAGGTTTCTTGCGTAAATTATACAGCATGTGTGTATTTAACAAAGAGCATTCGGTCGATAACATTTGTGAATTCGTTAAATTTAGCTGGAAATTGTAGTTAACCCTTAATAAAAATGGGCAGGATTGCTTTGGGCGACCAATTGCCAGCGCGCCAAATAACTGGATTGATGTGGTGGAGCGTCACTCAAATGACAATAACAAAACTTTGCAGTACGTTTCCTCTCTTTTTTTTCTCTTTTTTTTTTTTTTTTTAATAAACATATATTTTGTTTCTTAAATAAGCGGTTTTATATAAAAATGTAATATTGCAGCCGGACATCAAACATAGCGAGATGTCTCAACCTAGGATCATACAACTACTTGGGATTTGCCTCGGCCGATGAATACTGCACTCCTCGTGTGATCGAATCTCTTAAACAATACTCACCCAGTACCTGCAGTGTCCGTGTTGATGGCGGTATGAATGCTCTTATGATTTTTCAGATATTAAAAACTTATTTTAGGGTTTGGCGATGCTAATTTTATTATTTATATATTATTAGGCACGACGAAGCTGCACAACGAGCTGGAGGAATTGGTAGCACAATTTGTTGGAAAACCTGCTGCCATTCTTTTTGGCATGGGTTATGCGACAAACTCCGCCATTATTCCTGTTCTTATGGGAAAGGTTTGTATCCGGACGTTTCTCAAATTGTTCGAACGCGATTTATTTCTAATATAACTCGAATTGATGGGATTGTCTTACGATTTGTCACACAGGGTGGACTGATAATAAGTGATTCCTTGAATCACAATTCGATCGTCAATGGTGCTCGTGGATCTGGTGCTACTATCCGTGTATTTCAAAACAACAGTGAGTTCTAGAGAAAGAAAGTCTTCATCTCTAATATACTGGATATTATTAACCATTATCTTACACTATATCTCAATTTTATTTTTAGGTCCATCTCACTTGGAGGAGGTGCTAAGAGAGCAAATAGCCGTGGGGCAACCTCGAACGCATAGACCGTGGAAAAAAATAATTGTCATTGTCGAGGGAATCTACAGTATGGAAGGCGAGCTTTGCAAACTTCCTGAGATCATTGCTGTCTGCAAGAAATATAAGGTTGTATGGAATACTTGCAAATTTCATTCTCCATTTTATTTTATTTTTAAATCTATGATTTAGTCCTGAAGAATCTGAAAAACACAAATATATGCATATTTATACTCATATAAACCTTTAGTAGTCATGACGGAAGCGGAAGGGGAATTAATATGAATTTGCATCTAAAGAAAAATGTATGAACCCTAATTTTTGGAATTTCAGTTGGGCAGTTTTTCAAAACTTGGCCAAAAAGTTGTAGCTCATGCAGCTTCTTTCTTCTGATGGAAATAGGCATACACATATTTGGATGAGGCCCACAGCATTGGTGCAATTGGAAAAAGTGGTAAAGGAGTATGCGAGCTTCTCGGTGTTGATCCAGCGGACGTAGACATTATGATGGGGACATTCACAAAGTCATTTGGATCCTGTGGGGGTTACATCGCTGCATCCAAGGTGCGATATTTCACTTTTTTGAAATTAGCCTGTTTGAACTAAAATATGTGGTAGGTGCCGGGGTGTCCTAGTGGATGGGCGGGGCTCAGGAACCCTCGCCACCCAATTTCGAATTCCCGTGCTATCAGTTTGAGGGACATCTCCTCACGTGCGATCAGAGACTTCGCCTGGTTGATAGGCCCGGGGTAGTCTCCTCTCGGATAGAGCCGAGTCCGAATTGAGGACGGTGCCCTTTTTTTTAAAAAAATAAAAAGAATTAAAAGAAAAGAAAAGTGGTTTAGCAGACAAACTTATCTAACCATATTCCTTTTAACAGGAGATTATTCAATACCTTAAACATGCATGTCCAGCTCATCTTTACGCTACTTCGATGTCCCCGCCAGCTGTTCAGCAAGTTATATCTGCAATTAAAGTTATTCTTGGTGAAGACGGCTCTAACAGAGGTAAGATGAAGTATCATGCCAAGGAAATTTCTCATCATTATCGTATCCACATTATCCTTGAGAAGGTCTCTTAAACGGCTTATTAAATCAAACAGGGGCGCAGAAGCTTAGGGCGATCCGTGAAAACAGCAATTTCTTCCGATCGGAACTCCAGAAGATGGGATTTGAGGTTCTTGGTGACAACGACTCACCTGTTATGCCAATAATGCTTTACAATCCCGCCAAGATTCCGGCCTTCTCTAGGGAGTGCCTTAAACAGAAAGTAAGTATACATTTTTTTTCACATCCCATATAGAGTTTCTTCATTTTTCTAGGTATAACTGATTTGGTTTGGTAGGTTTTGTAAGTTGTAATCTTCATAGCTTTTAGGTATTGATTTTAGTGGGAAAAAAAGAATAATATCTTCCAATCTTTTTAATTAGAATCTAAAATAGTTTCGCACTACATCCCGTGCAAAATTATTATGTTTGTTCGTCTATCACCATCTTATAGACAAATTGCCCTTCTGAAAATATAATCAGCATTCTATCACCGTAGTCTTTTATCTAGAATGTTATTCCATGAGCAATTTTTTCTTCAGTTCTCACTCCTTTTAAGCTTTTTTTTTTTGTTTTTAATAATTATTTGTTTTTCTTTTCCCTTTAGGTTGCGGTTGTGACTGTCGCATTCCCAGCTACGCCTCTTCTTCTAGCAAGGGCTCGAATCTGCATCTCTGCTTCGCACACCAGAGAAGACTTGATCAAGGGCCTCGAGGTAATAACTTGATTCTGAAATATTCAACCCGAAAAAAAAAATAACAAAAAATAAAAGGAAAAAAAAAGAATTTATGTTGATAATCTCGGTTTGTTTGTGTCTCAGGTAATCAGCAAAGTTGGAGATCTAGTGGGCATCAAATACTTCCCGGTCGAACCTGAGAAGGAGCCGCACACAATGAAGAAGCTAGAGTAGAAAATAACAGCCCGAGGGTTTAAAAGTGAAGTTGGTCGTGTTATTTTTGTTTTTAAATCCTTTGTTGTGTTCATACGTCGCAGAAATTCATTTCATTTTTTTTTTCTTATACAAAATTGAAGAAATTGTGGTGATTGGCAATAGCCACTTCACTTGTATGTTCTGGTGTGTACTTGTACATCTTTGTAGATCAATGTTATGAGAATGAACACCAGTAGCTTACCCTGCTATTTTTACTCGTCTTCGCACGGTGCGGATGGTTGAGTCGGGAACGGACTGTACACTATTTTGAATATCAAATGCATAAATAATTTACGAGCATACGAATTTATTTCATATATATTACCTTATGGTATATAGAACAGTGATACCTAGCCAAGTCCTGAATTGAAGTCTGTGCTTGGACCACAAAGAGACCTAAGGGAGGATCAGAAATTGGACTGTTCAAGATGATCTCAGTTAGAGTAATAGTATATCACGAGTAAAAGGATAAGCTATTTTGAAACGTCCTCGCCTTTCTCCGCAGTAACGATTATAATCTGATGTGATCTTTCAGAATTGTAACTGCGAGGAAAGTAAAAACAGTAAAAAAAATAAGGTGAAGAGGTTAAAAAAAAAAGTTAAGATATATAAGATGAAATCGGTAAGGTAGGAATGCGGTAGACGGTGGAAAGTGCGAAATTATAAAATAATTTTACATGCGGTAAGCGGTGAAAACTTTACCCACGACGTATGCCCTACTCTCCGTCTACCCACCACGTATGTCTCTGCCACCGTCCCACTCTACCAATCACAGCCCTCATACTTTCTCTCTCCACTCATTAACGTTCTTTTGCATTTCTTTTTGGGCTTTTTACATATCAGACCCTAATTTTTGGAAACGCGCAAATCAATCTCCGAAAACACGTTTAAACACGTTTTCAGAGGCTGATTTGCGCCTTTCCAAATTAGGGGGGCTGATTTGCAATTATCCTTTTCTTTTTTATCATTTTATACACTCACGGGACCCTATCTCTCTGCTTTCATCAACACAAAAGAAAAAAAAAACATATCTCTGCTTACATCAACCCAAAAAGAATAAAATAAAATACAAAAGTTGATCTCAGTTACAGCAAAATAGTATATCATGTTTGGAGGGTCAGAAATCAGCAACAATTTCAACAACTAAACAATACATTCCACATATCAGGTGAGATGTAAGCAACAGACTGCGAAAGTTTACAGGTCCGAGAGAGTTTTTGGTTTCAAAAGCAATTCGGTTAAACTATAGATCACATGGGAGGAGATTCAGAGGTACTAATAAGCATATGAATATAGAAAGAAATAATTGACGTTACGGAAAAAAAAAAGTACGGAATCATCACGGATGCGCACGGGAAATACATGTTTCACGTAGCGGGAAACGCATTTTCCGTGCGTCCGTGATGATTATGTGCTTTTTTTTATGATATGTAGCACGTCCCATATAAAAAATACGCATTTTTTGTGCGTCCGAGATGATTATGTACTGTTTTTTTCGTAATATATAGCAAGTCCCATATAGAATATACATGTGAGCTAGAAGGACAATCAGGAGGGTTCAAAAAGTAGAATAGTGAGAAAGACAACTATTTACCACATTGCATTGCTAGGAATTTTAACCAATTTCAAAAATAAATTAGAGGGTTAAAGAAATTAAAATAAATCAACATAGGAATATTTAATGAAAAATATTGTATAATAAATTTGTTTTATTCCTTGAATTAAAAATAAATTTGTGGAAGTATTCTTTTTAGGGAAAATACCAAATCAGCCCTCTTTTTTTTATTTCTACCAAATCAGCCCCTGAAAACGCGTTTCCAGGGGCTGAATCGGCCGACCCCCAAAAAGGGGGGGCTGATTTGGTATTTACCGTTCTTTTTATGAGCTAGAAATTTACATGGACAAGACATAATTAGAGGGTGTAGTAAGTACAATTATTTTATTGTGCTGAAACGTCAATGAAATTAATAATTATACTTGTAATCCAATATGATTGATGGGTCTGGAGATTTTTGAACCAATTTAGCTCAGGGCTAGATACATACCCATATCTAGACTGATGAAGCAATAAAATTTTTTAGTGTCATAAAAAAAGAATATCGGCGCACCAAATATTTATGATAACTTAAATTAGGCGTTTTATTAAAAGAAATTTTGTTTTGGAAAACTTAAACAAATCAATCCTCGAAATATAAACACTAGAAAAACTGCCATATCAGCTCATGCTTTTAAAATGTTGTGCAAATTGGCACTTTATTTCAGATTTTTACAAATCAACATATCATTTTTTGAAGAAATTTTGAATAAAAAAAACACTTACGCTATTTATAATTTTGTTAGTCAATTTTTTTTTTTTTAAAAATACTTTTGAGTAGTTATTTTGAGACTCCAAAGTCTTAACTGGTTAGTTAATAATCGGTTAAGGCTTTAAAACATCAAAATATATATTTAGAAGTACTTTCTGTAAAATACAAAAAAAAAATATATTTTGATGTGGTTTATAATTCTTATATTTAAAATAAATAAAAATTTTAAGACATAAAAATGGATTTTAAAAAGAAAATTTATTTGCAGAGTTAAAATAATACATGGGTTTATATGCAAGTTTCCCAAAAACACAAAGTTAGTATCCTGAAACACTTCAGTCCGAACATTACAATATATGTACTGTCAACACTATACTAACCATCTTAAATACTAAACTAATTATTTTAAACACTTTTGAATTTCTAACTAAATTTTTTTTAAGAAAACATAAATTATGACACGTACGAGTTTTGAAACCCGTGTCATTATTTTTTTTGGTAATGTAAGTAATATTGAATGGAACAAGACTAAAAATACAAAGTTCGATCGGTTAAGCCATTACATGAAATCACTTAAGCTTGTGGAACAAAAAGATATAACTAAACCATGACAAGACCAAGTTGAGATCAAATGATTCGATCAAAATTCGATCCTTGCAATTGACTAGCAAAATTTCCACCCAGTCATCCAAAAGCCAAGCACAAAATATGGTGTCACAGCAAGTATTGGTAGGCTCAATAGCCTTTACATTCATCCAAGCACGGATAAATTTTCAACTGCTCTCCCATCTAATCCAATCTGCATTTTAACAAATAGCAGCAGTATCTTTTCCAAACAGAAATTATGCAACAATGTTCAAATTTGAAATTTGAAAAGGATCAGATATCTAAGTCAAAATGCAAAGGTAGTGTGAAGGACATTTAATAGAGAGGTTCCAGCAATAGCTTCAAACTTTAATCTAATACAATTTGTCAATAGGAGAGCTAAACCCAAACAATTTCAATTGGCTGGGTCTATGTTCTATCTATCTTGTATAGACTAAAAGGGTAAATAGAAACAAGAGCTCTTTAGAGGACCCACATAATCTCCTGTTGACGACCTTCCTCCGGTGAGGGGAAAGGATTGGAGTCGCCACCTAGATATTTGTGGAAATCTAGGAAACCAAGATAAGGCACATTAGAGATTTGTTAGGCTCGTTCGTCGTTTACGTGTGGGGAGACGGAACACC